>PNEQ01049855.1:0-45997 GCA_003012365.1 Medauroidea extradentata
TGGCCCCAAAGGTAGAAGTCCAAAGGCGGTCAATGCGTGCGAACATTGTGTGTGCAGGGTGCCGTCGGTTAGGAAACCTCTGACGATACTGTCTCTCCGCCTCTCTTCCATTGCCGCCTGCTGCACCATACACTAAATGCATATCGGCTAGCTCTGCCAATGTGTAGCCTTCCATGTAGCCTCTACAACTACGACAATATATATATATATATATATATATATATATATATATATATAAACACAGAATGCAAGTACTGATAATTTATGTCGAAGAAGTTTTTCTATATTTTATGCAATGTTTCATATATATAAATGTAAGAATTAAGTTAACCAAACATAGGTACAAATGACTGTTAATATAGCATTTTATTTGTTCTAACATTATATTTGTAATATACTTCATCCGTGAGTTCTAAATAGTATGAACGCCATAAAATATTCGCTACATTTAAAGTAGACTGTAACTGAAAACTTTGTAGGTCATTAGAGGTGCTGCCAGTTTGTCTTTTATAACTGACTTACTGAAAGTAACATAAAAACACTGTACGTATATAAACGATGTTAAATTAATGTAACTGTTTATTCCGCGATAATAATCTGTGACGTTCATATAAGTACAGCAACTATTAAAAATGAAATTGGGGAAAATAGTAGAAACATAATCTAACTTGCAAACATTCGGCGTAAAACTATG
Source organism: Medauroidea extradentata (assembly GCA_003012365.1). Classification (NCBI taxonomy): domain Eukaryota; kingdom Metazoa; phylum Arthropoda; class Insecta; order Phasmatodea; family Phasmatidae; genus Medauroidea; species Medauroidea extradentata. The sequence goes on from PNEQ01049855.1 coordinate 695, forward strand.
ACATAATTCTACCGACATGAAAACTTATGTAATATACTATTTTACCTTAGCTTAACGGCCACAAACATAGACTACCATGTAATTTATTTAGTTGAGGAATTAATTACAGTAAATCGTTATTAAGTAATGTTAAATGAATGTCATTATTTATTGCAGTACCCACTTTCTTATTTGTAGAACTGGGCATCATATAATATTTTTCAGTTTAGTAGTGCTCTTTGACTCGGAAACAGCACTGTTGAGTCAGTGACTACGGTTCTAGAAGAAGAAATACTTTGATTTCCGTACGAAACTATGTAAGGTTTAACAATTCCCAAAAAAAGGTCATAAAGTCTTTCAAATGATGTGGATTGCATTAAGTTCTTCCCATTATCTCACCACAGGAAGTCATTTGTAGTGAGATACAGCGAGTATGCATATACAGGATCGAACTTCAATTAAGTGAACCTGTGTGTTCTATTCTGTAATGCCTCATCTTATCTCGAGAGAGTTTAGAACAGATGCTCTCTTACGCTGCAACTATGCTCCAGTTGCGTATGATAATATATAACCTTCTTAACCGTTCGGGTAAGGATATATAGTGTACAAATTCCCTTAATAACACTGCATAAAACTGAGGTTAAACTCTCTTGCATGTAAGGAGAGCAAATTAGACATAAAAGTAAAGAAAAATTTACCTCAAACGTGTGCATGTAAGAAAGAACAATTATTCCCAAACAATACGCAATATTACTTGAAAAATGTGTGAAAAATCTATTTATACGTTAGAGAAGATTTCTCTCAGAACAAGGTGAAATTTCGTATTGTTAATCTAATATTATTGTGCTGCGTTTGAACCCAATTCTCTCTCTTCAATTATTTAAAAATATATGTGTGTGCCTATACATGTATGTATGTATGTGTATATAGGTGTGTGTGTGTATGATGTATACGTTCTTCCTACACCATCCAGTTGCAAAGAAACTTTGATGAGTTGTTAAACGTGTGCCTACGACGGTTTTTGACAAAAAATCTATATAAAGGAAAAAGGGGGCGGGGGTGATAAGCAGGACAGAGGACAGAACAGGGAACACAAAACTTTAAGTAAAGCATTTTCTACTTCAAAATGTTCCTAAAACGGTTATTAATTACCCGTAACGTCATTTTGTACTATTTACAATTTCAATAAAAGTTTTCGTTTCAGAAACGTATTAAATAAATTAAAAGAATATAATAGTGAACCATCAACTTATATAATAATTTTAGTGTAAAAATTATCACCTGATGAATTGTTCGCAAAACTTACATTTTTTGTTTTCATGTTTTAATTAAAAAAAAAAACTTTGAAAACCGAAAAAAAAGAACATATTTTTACGAGTTACTTTAACTCACTGATTTATTCTTATACACAACAGACGAAAATGCAAATAATATTATTTACCCAAACGCACTTTTATAAAAAGATTAAAAACACAAACACGTTTTTTTCCTCGAGTGGTATTGCAACGCATTGCGAGTTGCGAGTATTCGTACTAAATAGGCCTATATTATCGCATTAAATTAAATACTAAGCGAACGAAGTCAAGGGCAATAGTTAGTGTTATCTATTACGAAGAACATAATACATGCAGTGAAAAGTTTACCAGCGGATGTTAAAAACGTACCACTACACTAACACTAGTGGCTCAGTAAATACCAATACACCACTGAGGTTAAAAAACGTTAAGTTTCAAACATTTTACTCTTACGCGTGTTCTTATCAAAGCGTCTTGTTTCGTTTTTAAACTCCACTGAACTTTGGCTATAGAGGTGCAATGAATTTCCTACCCATTACTTCAGTTGTGATAGTATTTTCTTGTTTATTCGTGAAAATTTACGATCGTGTGTGTGAATTTCACCGTACAGTGCGATAATATTACAATTTACATAATAAAAGTTCCATACGAAACAGTGAACAAGTAAATTTACCTTTATTTAAATCTACTTTCATAACCGAAATTATATTTATTGGATCACGTTCCATTATGTTTCTAGGTATATGTATGTGTATAGTTGTATGTGTGTCCATTTAACTATGGTAGAAGTATAGTGGCTTCCTGTTGAGCAGTGCACATGCAAGACTCATTAAAACCATTACCTAAACAATAAAGACTGTCTAAAAAGTATAATTTAAAACGTGTACGGAAGATGAATGTTTACAATCTGTAAATCTGATTATTAAAAATATTGACATATTGTAGAGTTCGGTGCAGTGCTCCACGTCAGGTATTCTCGTTTTACATTAAAACTTTTGAACCGGTGAACCGAATGTCATCAGACACTGTGCGTAATGAGCATTTAGTAATAACACCCACATTCAGGATGTTGCAAAATTCCATGTAAATATTCTAGGGAAACAATCCTCACGCGTAGAGGAACAAAAAGTGTTATATGAACATAGGTCATAAAACGCACCGTTTCTGCGCTACAGTTGGCATACATGACGCATGGTTGATAGCTCGCTGGCAGGAACATATTGCTGAGTCACAGTTGTTCCTACTGGCTGTGTGTTAGTGGCGTAGTGTGTGGCATAGTAACATGTTATGTACTGCTGTAAAGATACCCCACAGCAATATGATCCTACCCGCGCGCTATCAACCACACGCCATGTATTTGCCAACTGTAGCGCAGAAACGGTGCGTTTTTGGACCTACATTCACATAACACTTTTTGTTCCTCTACACGTGAGGATTGTTTCCCTAGAATGTTGACATGGAATTTTGCAACATTCAGTATAATGTATCTTGTTCATGTATAATGCAATGGAATGAACTTATAGACTGCAGTGTGAGAAGAAGAACGTCAGTGGAGATAGTAGGCTCGTGGCGGGAGAGGGGAAGGGCAGGACTTGTGTCATTGTGTAAGGGGGTGCGGGGGGAAGGGCTAGGGACGCTGTCTGAGGGGAGTGGACGCACGTCGCGGCGCTGGGGTGGAGAACGCGCGCGCAGCACCAGCTCAGAGCCCGCCCGCCGCCGCCACCGCCGGTTAATTTAAGACACCACGTGACCGTCTGATCCCAGACAAGTGACGTTGAACGCGTCTAACAGGCTAACACGTTGCTAACAGAGTCAACAACCCGTACGAGACGCTTCCTGGGCTCCCGGCGGCCATTAATGGCGCGCGCCAATCACGCGTCACCCCTCCGCGCGAGACTTTTCGCCAGAAGCAGCAAACGCCAACTTGAAAAAAAAAAGTGTTTTTGCCTTATTGATGAAGGCGCGACTATTTTATTTATTTCAGTTTTTACATTTGTCATGTTGGTAAGTTACTATACCAACTCACAAGACAAAAAACTCGATCCGATAAACTTAAGTGTTATTTGTAAATTTGACTGTCAGATCGTTGTCTGAATGTTTTATCGTAAAAGGGCAATTCGTCTTTCTGAATGACGTTTTCTTACTATCATCAAGTGAAAGACGTTATACAACGTATGCCTGCACATCGCCGGTTTCTGAATTGTTTGTAAGCGCACACTGACAAGTACAAATGACTAAAACATATTAATATTTTTATAAACATTAATCAGTATAAAATTGCAGGAACGTGGAATGGTGAGCATTAAAACCTTTAATCGTTGCTTTTTATTGTTACACTATTGTGTGATACCGTAAGCGTTTAATTTAAGACACCACGTGACCGTCTGATCCCATTAAGCTGTTCGTACAAATTACAATTTCTTTTGCTATCTTTATGTTTCGCACGAATGCGATTCCAACTGTTGCATCACCTGACTCGGTGACACGTGATTGCAGTACAATTTAAAGGATAGCAACATCTTCCTTAAGATAGATGTGAATACGTACCTCTGAACGAAATCAAAAACCTGTAATATCAACGCCAGATACCTATCAAGAGAACTCGACTGCTATGATGAGTCCAGGTTTATAAAACAGCTTTGATGTACCAGTGTTCACATTCAGTCGGCCTAAAGACGTCGATTCCATCTCCGGAAACGTCGCTAATGCTTCGTCAGTGAAAATATACTGCGTCAATCTGTTTAATATTTGTGCTATTCTGTCTTTACTGTTCATTCGTTTGCTTTATCACCTTTTGTTTCTCTCTTGTCTAGTTAGTAAATTAAGTGACTGCTCCACATACTAGATTATCGAAGAATGCACATATTCCTACACGTATGCTATCAACATCTGAGTCTTCGATGTTTGCTGTGTTGATTTTATGTCATCCGTTAAGTTCTCCGTGATGACATAACTTCGTATTCACATTATGTCCATGCTTCTCATTTTACATGTACGTGAACTCTACAGCCTCGAAGCCTGTGGTCGTAATGATAAAATCACACTCCTTTTACAATATCTAATAATACACTATCAGTAAAGCGAATGTAAATTATGTGACGTTATAGGGAATGGCGGAAAGTCATATGATATCCCATAGGACCACCCGAAAAAAGCCTATGAGGTAAAACGTTGCAAGGATTTATATTTCACGCTCACACAAAGTGGTTCCGGCGTAAATACCAAACGTTTGGTTTCACTGCGATGATTCTGACTTTTATACGTTTGTGTAAAACTGTTTGTTTTAAAACGCACTCACTTTTCCTGTACATACCTGTCAACAAACTACAATTTCATATAATACTCCGTTTTACAGTGAGAAATCATCAAAGATGTATTTTACTGAAATATCCTAAAATGAATAACCCGACTGCTATGTTGAATTTTTTAAAAATATTTATTTTTCAAACTGTCAAACTAACAAAGTAATTCATACTGTCTAAGGGCTTAGTCTTACCTATGTTGTTACACTAATTGACTACCAACTCTGTCGGTTTGAGGTGCCAAATAACTTATTTGTAGACTGGAAAAGAAATAATTTAAAAGGTCCCTGATTTGTCAACGTCTTCTGGTGGTACTGGCTTTCATCACCAAATGCATTATACATATTACATGCAATTAATTTTACCCAACGACATTTCCGCGCATTCATTCGATAATCATTGATAAAAGGCACAGTGTAGGCCATTTTTGTGTAATTTTAGACGTAATGTACGCGGCAGCAATGTTTCTACCAAAACAAGCGTATTTAAGCACTGGAATGTTTTTTTACAATGCGTCGCCGTAAAAAATACAAATAATTTAAACCAGGCTACTGAATCACTGTCTGTAAATTACGCTTGTGTCACATTAAACATGTCGTTAGATAGTAATAAACAGTAACTTTTGTCGTATTTTTTTACTAACAGACAAAAAAACTCAAAGGAAAGTATATTTTTTCCACTCTACGAGTGCAATTTTACAAGCGCAAGATGTAATATTAGTATGTCTTATAGTTTCACATATATTTCTATTGCTGTTACGGGGAATTCTTTGCTGTGATTTTAAATAACTTCCGACGATATGAACATTTTTAGATTTTCTGCCGGCAGACCTACCTCTCTTGTGTTGCCAATGCATCATTTCTTTCTATTTACAAGGCCACACGCGTAAATTGACATGAAGCAGGCTGTCTACAGATTATATGGGAATCTATTCTCATTATTTGACGAATTTTAATGTTTCAAAATTCCAGCTTTTGTTTTGTAAATAAATTACTAACTTTTAATTTGACATTTGCTTGGAATACATTATAATTTACCAACGTATTTTATACAATTACGCTATTCTCTGGCAGCTAAGTACGATTAGCAATTTCAAAAATACATTGAACGATTTGCCTTGTACTTTACCTTATTTATTGACTGATAACATTGTGAAATTTACAGAAAAATTCTCAGCAACTAATCAGAACACAATGCTAGTAGTTACCATTCTTTAGCTGGTTTGAGTCTAACCTTTTTTATAAAGAATTTTGAACACTCATACTTACATGTTATGTTTATATGTCTGGACAGTTACTTCACTACCACAAAAATAAAAATTAGACAGTAATATAAGTAGGCCTACACCTTAACCCATACACATATATTTTCTCAACTGTTAACGAAGATACGAACTGATTTCAAATAAAATCTTGAATATTTTGTAGTAGGATTCGTAAGTTTTTAAAATAATCACTGTAGCTTTATTTAGAAAGATCTTAAATACGCGAGCTGGTAAAATCCATCTTAACCATTGCTTTCAACTAAAAATGTAAATGCAAATTTACGTAATAATTATAGCCGTGAATTACAAACAACTAAGACTTCACTGAAATGAGTTCGTTATACCAATAGCGGCAACTATGACAATGACAGTACCGGAAAAGCCATGCCAATTGAAGAAATGACACTATTTTGATGTTTTTTTCTACAGATACTTAAATATATGTAATTTAACATAATATTTGTATTTACTAACCAGAAAATTTTATATATTTTTGACTGAACTATGTAACTGTAATTCCATTTTGGGAAACATCTCTGCACAATTACACACAGTGTAGAAAAACAGCGTGGCAATCACATGAGAGAGAAACGCTCACAGTGTACTGATGTATATTTTAAACTAAGCTTTTTTGATATGATGGCATATCATTGACGGATCTTGCACAAGTACCTCTTTAAACATTGAAAACACAAAAGCCAAGCTATATGAGTTCTTGCCAGTAGATGATCTACTATGCAATAACCGCCAGGCATATCATACCATAAAGCATGTACTGAATGACTGCGAACTTCGGAGGCATGACAGCTCTCACTGTTAGAATGCAATCTTTCCTCCATAGCCACAGACAGCTCCGCAAGATCGCTGCTGGCGGAATTCGTCATGATTTGCTAGGGTCGTCAAGAAAGTTATGTATTGCCTGAACCTTGCATCATGACTTGCTAGAATTGATTAGGCCTACGTTTCCTCAAGTCTGTGCTTGGTGGTGATTGGAGATTCCCACAGCACATACCAATCATCAATAATGACTCTTGTTATGCATACAGTATAAAATACTGGAAAAATTATGATGTTGCAGCCATATTATAGAAACCATAATGAAGATTTCAGAATGATTTAAATCATATTCTAATGCTGCATTTCGAGAAATATAATATTACATCATGGAAAGTTGTCAGATAACGGAAAACGAAAAAAATATTATTTTATTGGATCAGACAGGAAACGAGATACTTTCAGTATAAACGTGTATAATGCAATCCTTCTCAATAGGAGGCGCTCTGAGAGATTTTAACTGCCCCATTATTAGAATGTAAAAAATCAAGGCTGAACTTTTTTTTACATTTCAAAGACAATTTCTTAAATGATAGTTCTGTCAGTGTAATCTGTACGTATGGTAATGGTTTATTTTCGTGAGTTACATTAAAATGAAGTTCAGTTAAATAATTTCATACTTGGCACATAATTGACCGAATTTCGTTTATACTTTTGGCCCCTGAGAACCGACGATAACTGCGTAGTTAAAGCAAGTGGGCCGAAGATAACTTGAATTGAGAAGGCCTGATATAAGGGAAATGGAAGAACGGAGTAGGGTCGTAGAGTGACAGGTAATAGAATGCTGCGAGAGTAATGTGAAGTGTGATAGTGAATGAGAATGATGGTAATGTGGTGAGTGAAGCAGCAGATGCGACAGGCTGCAGGGGTGCACAGGGTTAGCGGGCTGGGCTGGATCCAAGAGGTGAAGGCGCGCCCTAACCAGCCGACGCTGAGGGTTCAGTGGCGAGCCAGACACTGAGTCATCGCAAGGTGTGCAGCCAAAAACTGCTGGCCACATGCTGGCAGCGTCTGCTGGCCAGCTCGTCGCTCCGCTTGATTCATAGCACCTCCTCCCTCCGCGTTTTCACACACGTCCTGAGACGCTGCCGACAGCATCCAACTTCGCTGTGCTTCTGAGAAGCTGTGAGTTACGACTCTCCAACATTATCTTCTCTGCTTCTTAGTGGACGTTTGGTCACATCACAAAGCCTTACAAATAATAATAATATTACCTGTATTCTCTATTGTTGTGTCTTTGATCATTCAGAAGGACGCATGTTTCTTTTTTTATATATACATGAAGAATCAGGACGGAGTAAGTTAATTTTATGAGATGAAAGTTTAAGTCGAAAATGCGTTTTTAATTTTCCCATGAAGAATATTATAGTGGGAGTAATTCTATCACAAAAATCGACTGTAAAATCGAATTTCTTTCAATATATAATGAAATACCACTAACTAACAAGTCTCTGAATAGTGCCAAAACAAGAAATGGAATTTTAAAGTAAATTTTCAGAGTAGTTATACAGCCACTTTAAATTCACTTCACGGACAATTTGAACACACACTTTCGACGTATATTTCATAACCTATCAGCTCGCGAATCTAGCACACTCCATCCTAAACGAACCTGTATATTATAGAGTAACACGAGGCGTAATAATTATTTGCATTTTCTGAATACTATTGGAAGGTTTTATGACACTTGACTTTTTTTCTCGGAAAACCATGTTATTATCGTAGTTTTTTACCTGTACTCAGTACCGCTTCAATTGTTCCATTTTTTAAAGTTAAATACAGTCTAAAATTACGACGAAATTTTTTGGAAAAACTAATATTTTGAGTTATTTTTATAACGTATGTTTCATTTTACTTACTTCCTGTGAATTTAGTAAAACTATTCAAACTAGGCACTCATTTAAATCATCAGTCATGTCCGCATCAAAATTTTAGTTGTAATCTAGAAACAGATTATGTGTGATATGATTTTACTTCAGAAAAGATTAATCTTGTTAAATAATTTAGAACACATAAACATGTTTCAGAAAACAAAATATGTTCCTTTGTTTTAGTCAGTGCTAGTTGTTAAACGATATAATTACTTATATTTGCAAATTTGGGAAAATCATATTTTAATTTTACTAAAATACAACCCAATTTCGTAGCAATATTCCCAAAATACTTTTTCTAACATCGAAACTGACTTTTTTAAAAATTTTTTCACTATGATTTTCAAGTCAATGTTCTGACCAAAAAATTCTGATATATTTTTCATAATGTGAAATCATTTAGTGTCTACGTTATTTCAGAAAGTAGTTAATTGAAGAGTGGAAATTCAAAAGGGACTCAGAGCCAAAATACATATTTTCACGATAATTCCATCAAAATGGTCTGTGTACAATACAATACGATTTTCAAAGAAGAGGTAAGGTAATACCATTATTGTTATAGGATTTTCATCAAAATTTAATAAGTGCCATGGCTAGTGATATTCAAGAGAGCGTTAAGTGCTATCTGTAATGATATTCAAAACGGAACAAGTATCATGGCAAGTGCTATTTAAAAGGGGATAAGTGCCGTGGTTATGGCACTAAGAAATATTTACAGAATTTTCAAAGCCTGTATATGTTTGAAGTTTTGATAGCCAACAATGTCAGCATGATCTATTCTTATAATTAAACTATGCTATTCCGATTAAATATGTGAGGGTATGTGTTTTCTACGTTTTTCTGTTTTTCCTCGGAAGTAGGTTTTTGGCACTTAGTCCATTCTGAATTTTCTACTCTCCAATTTCAGAAATTAGTTATTTTGCACTACTTGTGAGGTAGGTGGTGTTATCTAACATTTAGGAACATGAAAAACAGGAAAAATATACTTCTTGTTGCACATAAGTAAAAAATAAAAAAAATATTGAAACAAATATTTTAATAAAATTATTACTGTACAGTAAACAATAACAAATTCAAAGCCGTATAAGTAAATCATGCTATTGCAGAAAATTGCTCTGCGTTTGTCTTTGAAATGCTTTACCAAAATAGTAACATTTGACTAATGCATTCTAAATTTTACAACAAATTGCGACGTGTACGTGGTGAATACCGTATCCAAACAATTTATCCATTATAACATTCCGACACATAACTGACAGACTAACAGATATGTCCAAAGAATGTAATCTATCGATGCCATTGTCAGAAAGATTATAGTATTGACTTCTTGGATTCAGCCAGTTGTTGTTGGGTTGCACAAACCGATGTTATCTCATACCTTTCAGTGGACATATTAAATAAGAATACAACTGCAGTGTTTAAAAGACAAAAAAAAAATATTTCGTACTTATTACTGAAACACGTTTCGGACAGACTTGGATAATGAGTTCTTAACACATTGTAAGCTAAATCACACATACATTATAGTTGAAAAACTTTAGTGACGGTATTTCTCACAAACGAAGAATTTTCTTTGAGGTTTTTCACCTATAACTGAAGGTTTAGTTGTTAGAATTTGTTACGCTAATGTGAACATATCATAGCTTTCGTTGTAGAATTAGAAATGTTTATTTAAACTTACAGTGTACAATTCGTTGCTCTCCAATCCGGTGCAGAACATTTTATATATTTTAAAGGAGTAACCGAAACTAACCTTAACTGAACCTAAACGAAGGTAATCAGTTAAAATGTTTATAACGTTTGATTATTGAAGAGTACAATATTTTTTCAATGACTATTTAGATAACTACCAAAGTCTTTTATCACTCTTCGGCAGATATGTTTTACGTGCTTTATGATAAAAATTTTTGTATGCCCGCATAAAATAGTATAGGTGGCCATGCGAATTGTTGGAGTAGCGTATTTAAAATAATTGAGGCGTTAGATGGAATAAGGGCCCATATGCCAAAATGGTGTTTTGAGAAAAATGCAAATGAAGTTTTGTTTTCCATGGTATGACAAAGCCAGTTCTCGAATGTTAGAAAATGTGCACATAAAACTTGCGTTATACCATCCTACCATAAATTAGACTAGTTTAATAATCTAGATGTTATCACAATAAATGTTATAGTAATATTTGTATGGAAGCATGTAGGCCGTTATTCCAAAAAGCATGCCGGCCCTTCTTAAATATTACTTAATTAATGCAACTTATTTTTTACTTGCTCTACAAAACACATTAAATACATGAAATGAATGCATTACTATACAGTAACCTTTGTGTCACAATACAACTAATTTTATTTATCAAAATGTCATTAGTTCTGTACATGAAGAATTAGCGTGACTTTTTTACTTGCTCTACAAAATACACCACATGCATGAAATAAAAGTATTATTATACAGTAACATTTGTATCGTAATACTTTTTCTTTTTAGCAAAATATCATTAGTTCTGTACATCAAGAATATCGCTTAACATTTTTACTAGCCCTACAAAATATATTAAATACATGAAATAAAAGTATTATTACACAGTAGCTTTTGTATCACAATACAGATAAATTTTTTAGCTAAATGTTAGTTCTGTGCATCAAAAATACTAGCCTAACTTTTTACTAGCTCTTAGCAGACTTAATGATTCCAAAGTTTCTATCGCATTGACCAAACGAGTGGCCACGAACAGGCAATAAATGTGTTATAATCACATTAAACTTTGGTGACAGCCACGTGCATACAGAAACTATAGTAATGATTTTTTTCTGGCCTCCAGCGGCAACTGATAAGAAAATAATATCAGTGATTTTACGATTGTCCTGAAGTTTCTTAGATATGCATTCTATCAGAAATGATGCGACTGTGTTTGGATTTTTTTCGAATAATTTTCCATGAAGCAAAAAATGTAAGAAGAGCCATTATGAACATGTATGTTGAATGTGTACCACCACAGCAATCTCTTGTAAAACGGTGACGTAACATTAAGTTTGGGAAGTGGAAGATACTGACTGTAGTCAAATTCAATGAGATACTTTGTATTGCGTTTGGCTTGTGAGGTGTATTTTGATTTAATATCTTTGTACCGTCCAGCTTTCTTGTTATGGAGAAGGTAGTCAAGCTTACATGGATCTGAAGGATCTGCCTTTAGTTTTGTTTCACACTTTACACAGTAATCACACACATCAGTTTTTGGTTGTTGGAAACTGAAGGTATATCGCTCTCTGAAGTACCTGAAATAAGTTTTGTATTGCATTTTAAGAGCTTTGCCTGTTCTTTCTTGGTAATATACCTGAAATAGCTCATGTAACTTTTTAACATTTAGGTTAGGATTTTCAAAATATTTTGTTACAGTTTTATGTTGACAACAACAAGACTTTTTGTGTGGTATGGAATGCAAATGAGATGACATTAATTCTACTTCTTGATCTTTTAGTTCGTGAGGTTTGTTTGCGTGAGTTCCACGTCTTTCTTCAAACGTACCACCCTGCAATACTTTGTACGACTCGCAGGCGATTAACAGACACTTGAAGGAGTTGAAGTAAGAACTGTCTGCACACAGGAATGGCAGTACCTTCCTTAGGTATGGAGAACATCCACGTGTTTTCCCGTTTCACCTTCGGATTTGAAATGTTACGGTTCCTGGTTGGCTGTGAACGCATCTGAATGCAGCTTGACAACAGTGTACTTTGTACATTTTTAGATTCGCTTTTCCAAAATGTATCATAAAACGAATGCTGTGTTACAACTCCTACTTTATCATAGCATATGTTAGAACAGCACTTTTTAACCCAACACAATATCAACATACTTGCCACTATCACGAACAACATAACCTTGTCCTGACAAACGTCTCTTTTTTCTTAACTTCTTTGACCGAATTTTCTTTCTGTGGCACTTTCCTCTTGCCTAGCTGGCTTTTTCTATTTTCTTCTTCCATATTAAACACTCTACTACAGCAACACTACTTCATTGTTGGACACTAGTAAACAGGTAATGCAACATCGGTAATAGAATGCACAGCAAGCAACAGTGGTTACTAGAATAACAAATATGATATCTTACTAAAACACAGCCAGACAATCGTTTAAATGATCTCTGAATAATGGGCATATAGGAATGTTTGCATTAGTAGATAATTGATTGTTCTGAATATGTAGTCACAATGTTGTTTTACACTGGCTAGCTCAATATTAAATTATATTAGTGTTTGTAAATACAACTCAATATGTCCACTTTTAAACTAGTAGCGAAATTCGTACTGTCCTCTCAGGGCGCGACAGGTATTGCAAAAGTTCATTGGAAAGGTCGTAATTCTTAACAAAGTATTCGTACTTCCGATGCGCTCAACTTTGGCTCAGTTAATCGTCGGTGAAGATTATTTCGTCACTGTCAGCGGCTAGCCGCCTTGACTTCTGATGCTTAATATAATTTATCCCGTAAAGGAATCGCGCATAATTCTAACGGCAGATTCCTACCCTGCATCAATTACAAGCCACGTAGCTTGGAGACGTCTCACTGCCCCTCAACGCATGACGCAGCGTCCTTCCGCGTCCCGTGCTGTTCTGAGTTTGCCCTACAACCGCTCAAAAAGCTTCCTACCCTCGATCCTCCTTGGCGCCCAGTCCTGCCGCTTGTCTCCAAGACTTCTGTCATTTGGGACAGTTAGGAAGCAGTTACTTCCCTGCTTGTCAAGTCCAGTAATTACTTGCCATTGCCGTATTTATTAAATCTTAGCAGAACCCAGCAGACGTTGTCTTGCCAGTGCAGTCTACATATAAAAATGCACGTTGGTCGAGTCGCTAACCGATCCTCCTTCCCCATGCGATATATAAGGGGAAGCGAGGTATAGAAGTTGGTGTTCTGCAGTGCCACAGAGTGGCTGGTTATAAAAAACTGAAATCGCTAAAACATTCTCCGTGTTCGAATATCTACGTATATCAATTTTCATGGTGATAATTTAAACGGTATAGAAGTTTTATGTGCTGCAGTATATCCAGTGGCGAGTAGAACAAATTGGATAGCATAGAAACCATGCCAAGTCTTATGGTGATCGGTCAAACGGTGTTGAGAGTTTATCGATCTCATACATACATACATACATACATACATACATACATACATACATACATACATACATACATACATACATACACATACCACCATATATATAAATACATGTGTGTGTGTATGTATATATGTGCAAATATTTATATATAAATAAATATACTATATATATGTGTGTGTAAATAATTTATAAACCACTTGGAAATAACTTATCATATGTTTTCTTATTTCTAAAATTACTTGCATTAGAATCGTTACAATTCTTTCATTATTGTAACTCCATTTCTATAGGCTGGCTCTCCCCACCCCTTGTCCCTCGCCTCCCTGGGGGTGGGTTCATGCGTGGGAGTGGGGCGAGGAGGTGTGGCTACTGGCGAAACGCTGCACCTGCCAGCTCTAGACTGAGACGAAATACAAACATTTATGTTATTTATATATATATATATATAATAGTATACAGTGGTGTTAGATTCCTCGGCATCGTGACGTGATACTGAGAAGATTGAATGGTCACATGACAGATTTATTTTTATTTTAATACTATATATGCCAATTGATAATAATTAACGTTGAACGCTACAATGCGGATAATACACCATTATATAATTTTAATTGCTTCTAGGACACCCCCGTTGCTATGTTCAACATGTTCGCCTTTGGTTATGGTCATGATCCAATATTTCTACTGCTTTTACAATAACAATTTTTAAATTCTAAACAAGATCATTTATCGAAAAACTGTTGCAGTGTTTTGTTAAAAACATTGTATACTATGTTAACTAATTCTTTAAGACAAAGTAGACACTAGTTTAAACAAATTATGCTATTAAGCAAATTTTCATTAGTTAACTAATTAACCGAATGTTTATAATATAGGGAAAATATACTGCATTGTCGTGTAAGTACTAGAATGATATATAATGCCCTTAAGAGCCCCAGTGTGACTTAAGTTGGTATTAGGCCAACTAGTGTTTTGCTGGATTTAAAAGTGAAGCTAAATACAGTGCCTGATAAATACTATTATATTAATTTAGTGGTACAATATTTTCGGAGGCAATTTGCCACAATGTTTGAGCGTCGAAAAAGTGTTTTTAAACTACATGGATCCTTGAAAGTGACATTCTGCTCCTCATTTGTGTTCGTTATGATAATAATAGGCTACGGAGTACGGTAGCGGAGTTTTGTCTCTGAACTTGCACTCAGAAGGAAGCAAATTCCAGTCGCAAGCTTGCCATCCTGATTTCAGCTTTGCATCGTTTCCTATTACTACAGTCAACTTCTGAAATGGCTTTTAATTGCTAGCCAATATATTATACCTTCCAGTTTTCTGTTTGTTAGAGCCATGCGCTCCGTGTGTAATGACGTCATTGTTGGATCCTTACGTAAGTAAACAATCCCAAAAAAAGTTTACACTTTACCATCGCGAAGTATATTGGGATTTTCAAAGTTATCTTCACCAGCTTCGTTCACGACCTAATTACTGAGTTTTGTACTTCGTATAAAATTATTCGTTGACATTTTACAATATGGCAGCATATATGAAGTAATTCTGAAACGGCATAAGTGGCAACACTACATGGTTACAAGTAAACAAAATCTGAACGATATTTGCTTATATTGAGATAGTGAAACCATATGACATGTTGTCTACTTCGAAAGCATTTCTTATCGAACTTGTCCACAGGCAGCGTAAAAGAAAATAGCTGTGATTCAGTTTTAAACGACGAACATCTTATTTTCACCGAAGACGTTCAAAGATGGCTGGAATAGCCCCCGCGGTACACGAACAACTGAACACGCAATTTAGCACAATTATTATTTTTTACTCTGTAGTAGTTTTTCTTTTGAAATTATTATTTTTGTTTCGTTACTTTCGTGTTAAGGCAATTATATTAAGTAACCTGCTGGATATGGGCAAACTTTCTCAGTCTGGTGACCAGAGTTGTCCAATCACTGGACTATGTCAACAATGCTTGTTGAGAATTCTACTTAGGTTACTCATTGGACTCCTTCAGATGAATTTTTTACTTCCCAGGCTAACCTCGTGATTTAAAGTAACTTCGTGAAGTTTGTTTTATAAACGGGCCGTGTTTGGCGCAGTAGCTAGAGCACTCGCCCCCGACAACGGGTATCAGGGTTTGATTTCCTGCGGGGTCGGTCCTCGGATTTTCGCATGCGGGAATCTAGCCGGTAGATGCCGCTGGTCATTGAGTTTTCTCGGGGGCATCCCGGTTACTCCGTCCCTCTCATTCCGGTGCCACTCCAATCAAGGGCATTATTTCATGTCTTCTTGAGCCAGCAGATGCTTACGGGCGCCCAGTTGTATGTCTACATCCAGAGCGCGATACCTTGGACCCCGAGAACCCTTCTCATAGGATATTTATTGTTCCGTAGTTACTTACTATGTTTATGAAATCAAGAATGAAACAATAATACAGTTTAAATATATCGTACCATTATTACAAAACAAGGAAACTTTGGTTGCATTTATGCTATAGAAAATGAAGTAGGCCTAAATTACAATCACACAGATTCTTCACTCCCAGGAGCACAATTTAGGTTCTAAGAAGTAATACTAATGGCCACATTGTCTTGCATTACGAATTACAAACAGACCATATAAAATTATCGCTATAACCTTTATAAAACATTAAATCATCGAGTTAAAAGATCTGCTTTTGAATGCGAATTTGACGTAAAATTCCTTCCACGAATTCTTTTCTCACTTAAATTTTCTCTTATTGGTTGTATTTTCTTATGAAACCAAACGCTAACCGGATCACTTGTATAATATGTTTCACTATTGTTTCTAACACTCGTTAAACGTTTTGAAGGAATTCATTCACTCACATTATTTTCAAGTTCGGTAAAAACACAAGACTATTACATTATATCTTTATCACGGGAAAATACATTTCTCCTTAAAAATTTGAATGAAAATCTATCAGTCTATAAAAACTGCAGCACCTTGCAAATCAGACGTATTATCAAGAAACAACACTCCTCATTTTTATTTTAATAATAATTTTTTTCACAAACTTCTATGGTTAATATTTGCGTGTTAAGGGGCAAAATCCTAATTTTGTCATACAGTTACCTAAACAATGAAGGAAAAAACCTAGACCTAAGTACCAAACCAAAATTGTGTATAATAAAACAGTTATCACCTTTAATACAAGTTCTAAGTAATTTTGGGATTTTTTACTTAAAACCAGTAACACAAGCAAGCCATTAGTTAGGCCTGTAGTGATGTGACACGCATAAATAATCTGTATGGGGCAGATACGTAACTAATACGTGATTCTATCATAATACAGGTCACAAACTGGCCTGCAATTTTCTTTTCAAACACCTACGTGTTCAAATATCGGCGACTTCATTCGTGGATTAATGCTCAACAGAGTCTAAAATATAGGCATAATCATCAATCTATCAATAAAACACCTTGCTGTAGCACCTTGCATGGAAAATTGTGACTTAACCAGTTCCCCAAGAAACAATGCACCCTTCTTATTAGTAAATAATAAACACAGACAGAAACACAAACCAATTGACGTGAGAGTAAAGTGACGGTGACGGACTATCTGTTTCGGTTTATTTGAAACTCACTAGTAAACAAAAAAAAAAAAAACTTTACAGTCCTTAAACTGTTTGTCGTCCTATGCCACGTTTAATATAGAAAAAAAAACATACGTATTTAAGTATAAATCGCGTAACAAGGACGCCAGAGCATTAGTCTGTACTGCAGACGAGATGTCGTTTGCGATTTCCCCAGCATGCAATACGTTCTGACGTCGCCGGTTTCTTGCATTGCCTACTTCATAACATAATTTTCGTTACTTATTGACATGAAACTTTTGAACATGAAAAGTAAGACTATTTGTTTACGACGTGAACTAGTGAATGTATACATATCGTCCCTTGGCAGGCAAAAGGGCCAGCGTCTCAGTTTTAATATTAGTTCATAAGCCAATTTACTGACCCTTAAGGCGGCCGCCTGCCCCACACTTCAAATGCTTTGCATTGTGTTCGCAAATAGGTTTTTTCAACGAAAATATTCCATGTGTGTCCGTTGTACCGACGTACGAAAATAAAACAAGCTTCAGACAAAGTCGGAACCTCATTGTTAAGACGCCAAACTAATTAAAAACACAGTTTCTAAGCCCTCCAACATGGCTAAAAAGGTCTTTTCAGACTTTCGTATTTCAAAATGTACTATAACCGAATGTACGTGAAACTCAGATTGCGACCTGCACTGAACTTAGTTGCAGACTTTCCACGAATAAAAATATATGGTCACCGCTTAGTGTTCCATAGTAAAAACCGTTCGGTGGGAACCTTGCACGCTAGTTCAGCGCTTGGATCGTTGAGGCGACGCAGCATTTGATGCGCGCTTCAATGTCGACCTTACTGCTCCGTCGCTTATAAGCCTCTCACGCGCGGGTAGGCGGCCGCCTTAAGCTAGAGAGAAACCAAAGACAGCGTAGTGGCCTATAATTCTGCGGCTACAATATTAACTATTGGTTTTGGAATTTATTTTTAATTGAATTTCTTAACAGTTTTTTCTTTCTACTCAAAAGTTTGTAGAATGTGATGTTAGCCAAAGGACGATATTTTAAATGCGTTGTTATCTCATAACATTTATTTTTTCGATACATAAGTCGCAAGTTGCCAATGACTGCGTATCTTCGGTAAGGAATCGTTTTCCTTGTCCCAGTTACGAGGGCCTGCTTATCCATCACATCAGTATAAAAGATGAAAGTATACTATACAAACTTCTCCCTTTAACTTACGTCTCGCTTTAAATCCCAGCAACGCTATGCGCATGCGCAGACCACGTGTGATCCTAACAAAATATATGTAGTTACCAGGAAAAACATCATTACCCTCTATTCCACAATTTGTAAAAGTAAAAATATACTTTAACTGGCACAGAGGATTTTTAAAACAGATAAATATGTTTCCAAAATTAACATTTTTTCAGTTATAGTAAAACAACTGTTGTACTAGTTAATACAGGGTGATTCGGGAGGAAAAGTACATGCTTTGAGGGGTGATAGTACCGGTGATTCTGAACAAATTTTTTTCTAATAAACATATGCCATTTTCTTAATCGTTTCAGAGAAACCGAATGAAAACAACAAGGAACAGGATAGGTGTAGGTGACGGTAAATCACGCTACTCTTATCTTATGTTGTGTGTAATTTTGTACATTTCCACACAGAGGCGCTCTAAGCATGGTGCAGTTGTTTACTTCAGTCTCAGTCCTACAGTGCTTGCCCTAGTATTGGGAACTACAGTGTTGTTACGTGTACAGTGAATAAGTTCAGTGTAGTCAAAAATGCCACAGGTCTTCATACATGCAGAGTATGCTAGCATGATGTTTGCCTACGGTTTCACCGATGGGAATTCCAGAGCCGCTGTTCGTGAGTACGAACGACGATTTCCTAATCGCAGAATTCCAGATAGCAAGGTGTTTATCAGGATGTTTGCAGGATTGCGAGACCGTGGCACGCTTCCCAGCGTAAATGTTGTATCCGAACATCCCGTACAACAAGTTCTTATTGAAGTTAAGAACATTCTTCAGGTACTAGATAGCAGCCCAACAACTAGCTCGAAACGAATTGCTGCTCAACTTGGCCACCGGGGTCACCTGAACTTACCCCATTGGATTTCTGTGTGTGGGTTTGGCTTAAAAGCGAAGTCTACACGCGCAGAATGAACACGAGAGAGGAACTCCTCGCTCGTATTTACCCTGCTTGTGCTCAAGTAAAGCAATTTACTAATGAGCTGAGATCAGCAACACAGCAGCTGTCTATCAGAGCAGCAAAATGTATTGAAGTTGGTGGTGGAGTGTTTGAACATGTTTCGTGAGGAAATGTACACAATAAAAACAAAACATACGATAACAGTATCGTGATTTACCGTCGCCTGCACATTTCCCGTTCCTTGTTGTTTTCATTCGTCTTCTCTGAATCGGTTAAGAAAAGGGCATATGATTATTAGAAACATTTTGCTCAGAATCACCAGTACTATCACCCCTCAAAGCATGTACCTTTCCTCCCGACTCATCCTGTACATGTGATAGTATGAAAAATCAAACATTTGTTACATGCAGCAAAATTTCGCCTTCAAAAGTGTAGAAAAAAAATCTTTTTTTTTCGGAAGTTCATGTATTATAATATGTGTGTATATGTACACACATACATATATACAATGAAAAACAGCAATTTTCACCGTGATCAAACATGCAACCCATAAAATAATTTATCTAAACCACAAAAGGAATGAAGACTTGCATAGAAACTCTACACGCGACAATGAGTACGATTAACAGGGACTTGTACAAACCCCTTTAAGAAAAATTTAAATCATAACTGTCATTCCAGTCGTTCAAAGAGTATTCAAATCGACCAGCAGATTATCATGAATACACGAACCCAAACACAGAGAAGTCATGAAAACTATATAGTTATGTTTTCTGTCAAACGTTAAATACAGCGAGTAACGAGCAGACAACTAAAAAAATTGAAAACACTAAAAGGAAAACCGCTATTACTTTACAAAGGTTTGTGAAAGCTAAGATTAATTACTTGGAAAGTAATTTACGTCTGTGAGCGACCGATTGCCTTGCAAAAGTACTTCTTTGTCCGTGGTAATGTTAACTCAATGGAACTGTCAAAACTGATCTTGCGTTCTTAAACAAAGCATAAACTTTAATTCGTTGTTTAGAAAACACATTCCTTTAAATATCGCGGCCATTTTGATTCTTCTGGATTGATTCACGAAATAAGTACCTCACCTGTTTTATAATATAAAATTAGCCTGGTCTTGTAAGATGGTTTGTTTCTATGCTTATTACTATTCGACAGAATATGTTTTGCTTGTAACGTTTTTGGTGGCAAAGCTTGCAGTCTTAGATATGTTTTATTAATTTACTATTACTTTTACTGATAAAAATTATTCACCATGTTTAACAAGTTTTCTCTTTGTCCATTGCAGTTTCTCTGAATGTCGCTGTAGTGTATACTTAGTAATGTTTAACCGAAAACGCAATTAAGTGAAGTTCTGTATTGAGTTTTGAATTTGTTCAAGTTACATTTGAATGTCGGCTGTGAAAATGTGCACTTAAAGATTATAATTAGACAGGAAATTTATTATGAATGGTAGTAAACAAATATACGAATTACCTCTTCAGTGGTATAACTAACCGTTTTGTGGTGGCAATGTAATCGAAGAATGGCCTATACATGTGACCAAATCTGACAATTCACAGTTAAGGCCGCTGTCTCCCATTTATGCTACACTCGCGAGACTTAATTTTTTAGCATTAAAATAAGTAGTTATCATTAAACCATGTTTTAGTTGTGTTGAAACATTTTAACAGTGTAGCATATTTTTTCCAAAAGAAACAGTACATAGTTTTGACAAATAATTTTATTTAATAAATTATTTAAATTAAATAATTAGACGAAAGTGTTACATAATGTTTTAAGTAAAAAAATCACAAAGTAAAAACAATTTTCATCGTAACTATAAAACGGTTTCACGATATGTTTTCTTTTAGTCTCTAGAAAATAATACTATTAAAAATCGCGTATATCGAATACAATTACCTTAATTTATGCACGCATTCATGCCGTACGCAGTACTCAAACCCATCGCTATCAAACTGTAACGCTGGTTACTAAAAAAAACTGTCAGGCTGATGTCGGCGCTTTCTCTGTATTTTGCGTTGTTGCGTCATTTTCTGTACAGAGAACAGAGTCTGGCATCAAGAAAGTGTGACCACAAGTGCGCATTATGCAGTTCACGCCTAGGAGAAATTGTAATAGTCGGACCCGGGTGACGTCACAGCCAACTTGTCAGGCGCCTGAGTAAACACATCTCCTACTTGTGCATACTAAAGAAGCCAACAGTTTGCCAGCGCTTCGTCTTATCCAGTAGCAGTTTTATACATGCTCTATATACACATTTTGCTTGTGTGTTTTGCTATCCCAAAAAAACCGCGTCTCCTCAGAGGCCCGCTGTGGGTAGGTGGATCAGCGGCCTTTTTGCGGCCTGCCAAAGTTGCTGCATTTGAGTAAGGTTAATTCTACTACAGGTTAGAAAGAAAATGTGGTCTCGTTTGGAAGAGTTTGGCACAGGGAATATTTCTGCCGCTACTTGCGCTGCTATCGCTAACAGGTATAGTAAAATACTAGACCGTATAAATAAATTGAACTAAGTTGCCAAAGAGAGAATTCGACTAGTTTTATTTTAAAGTGAAAATAACATGTTTGGCTTTCAAATTATCAACTATATTTAATTTAAAATTCGCGAAAGCTCTGTGGTTGGTCAGTTTACACATCTTACACTGATACCAGCGCTCAATCGGCAGTAATTTTTCCTGTGCCGAACTTTTCAATTGTTCTTTGCAACCTGTAGTACAAATAACCTTAACTTGAGTAAATAATTTATACAGTTCATCAATTATTTCTGTTTAGCTTGTGACACGTACATGCACTATAACGAAAAAAAAAAAAAAAAAACAGTTCACTCATTACCAGTAAGCTATGTCATTTTACACTGATGAATACGACTAAAAGAACAATTATCACGGACTACGTTCCGAATTTTTTTCTGTAAGCATTGCGTTGATTGGCCGCTAAACTTTTTTTAGAAGCTGTTCACTCAGTTGTTTCAGCATTAAAACAAAGACGAACGCTTATCAGCGACTGTCCTCAGTAAAGATAATGGCTTATACAACTTCTGAGAAAATAATGGTTATGTCCTGAGCAAGATATGTGTTTTACGTGTTAAGAACCCTATAAACCTGACGCGTGAACATCGTTGCAGGGTGTTAGGAGAACGTTTTCTAAGATATGTTACTAAATGTTCGTTTGATATCTTTATCTACGAAAGTAAAACACATTTTAAACTAAGCCTCTCTATTATGGTTTCTATGTATCGTGCTTAGAAACGTGGTTTCGGGGTATCTCAAAATGATTAAAAACTACTTTTTTACAGGCTGCTGTTGCGTAAAAAATACAAATTGGAATCGTTAGTAAAAAAACGCGTGCGCTGGAATTTACTTTGCACTTTCCGTAAATAAACAAGAAGTTAAAAGAACATACTTTCCTCAATGTGGGTGCATATTTTCCCTGAAAGTAAAACTGTTTACGTACGTATGGGAAAGTTGGATGATAATATTAATTAAGACATATAATAAACGAAAAATATATAAAATAATTCAGCATCCGAAGAAATATACCCGTACCCAGTTTGATTAAATTGGAAACAATTTTTTGAGATATCTTTCTATCATGAAGATAAAAAATGGCCGCAGATTTCAAAATATTATCAAACGTTGAACGAAACACGCAACAGTCCGGTCAACTTGCGTATCTAAATAAATGAACTTCGGAAAAAATATTTCCTTAAATATGTCATACTACGCAAAAATATGACATGGTTGCCGTTTTAAAAATATGAACACATGAATAACTAAATACAGAAAAGTCAAGTCAGTGTTTTAAGCTATGTAGCATGTGCGTTCCAAGTTTGATGAAATTCTTTAAAAAATATCTTTACACACATTGCATACTAGACAAAAAATATAAAAGTGGCTACCATTATATAATACTATGCTAAAATATAAAGATGACCACCATTTTGAATATATGAACACATGATGAACGAAATCCACAAAAGAAAAGTCTCTTTGTATGTAGTATATGTGTACCACGTTTGATGGAATTTTGGAAAATACTTCCTAAGATTTGTAAAACTATGCTAAAAATATATAAATTACCGCCATTTTGAAAATAAGAACGCAGGATTAACAAAATACCCTAAAGTAAGTCAGCTTTGTATGTAGTATATGTGTCCCAAGTTTGGTGAAATTCTGAATGTTTTCTAAAATATGTGATATGCTAGAAAGATAAATATGGCCACCATTTTGAAAATATGAACACAAGTTGAACTAATTACGCAAAAGTCGAGCCAGATTTGTATGAAGTATATGACTACAAAGTTTTATTAAATTCTGAAAAATATTTCCTGTGGCATGTTATATTATGCTAAAAATTGGAAAATGACTGCCATTCTGATAATATGATTGCGGGATAAACGAAATACACAGACATTTAGTCAACTTTGTATGCATTACATGTGTACGAAGTTTGATGAAATTCTGAATTATGGTTCCTTAGGTATCTGGCTTGATCTAAAAATGTATAAAACATTGCCACCATTTGGAAAATATGAAAAGGGCGTAAACGAAATAGAGAAAAGTAATGCCAGGTTCTTAAGTACTGTATGTGTGCAAAGTTTAATGAAATTCTGTCCACTGGTTCAAAATATTATAGGGGGGAGGACACACTCATACATACACATACAAACACAGGCACACAGAGAGAAAGGTGTTCTCATAAGCCTACTTTTTCCTTCGGAAAGTAGGCTAAAACGTATTATAGCTTAAAACGGCATAAGGAAAAGCCAACTACTAAAACGCTTCACGTAGTTTTCGCGCCCCGCGCGTAAATACGATACATTTGTTGATATATGTATATACACATACACATTTATTTATATATAGCGTAACAGTAATCCGCAATATATTCGTGATACGTATTTCTTGCTTTAAGACAATGGAAATATGCAATAGGAAGATTTTGATGACATGTGCGCAAGAATTGGCGTGTCCACTTACTATTCCTATAAAACTAAGAGAAAACAAAGAAAAGAATTTATTCGCTTGAGCCATCCCAATAGCAAAAGGGCGATATCGTCTTCATATGACGATATTCGGTATAAAATATTCAACTGTTATTTGAGCATCAGGCTGTATAATTACGTGGTACAAACTTTAATGAGTTGTAATGGACACTACGACGAGACGATATGTCAAGGAACATGTGCCCACACACTTTTTCTGCGACGTCAAACAGTGCTGCACAAATTAGAATTTCGCTCATTGGATGGCCCAGTTGTCTGGTTGTAGTATAGGCCGTTCACGATAAAGTGAGCACTGCATAATATTTTCTTTCGTCCGTATTGAAGCCATCTTTACTATTATTAATGTGAAAACTTTCAGGTAACTAAAAACCGATGTAAATGTTTCTACGCTCTCATAAGTAGATATCTATTGGCCCAATGAAACATATTTTCAATTAATTACAAGTTCTGCTGAGTGCTCAGTTTATAGTGAACAGCCTATATTATTGATAAATTGTCACTAACTGTACGTCTGCGGTATCGTCTTCCCCTTCCATCCTCCCACTTCGTCGGCTGCAGTGGGATTAGCTGATACGCCCGTGAATTAATATTCTCCGCATATTTTCGCGTCTGTAACATGGCAAGAAGAATTTAGCGGGTACATGTTCCTTGAGAATAAATCTTTGTGTTGGTGAGACCTTGAAATCAGTTCAGGGTTAATCAAAAAATTAACTGACATGGGGTCCATTATGTGATACAAGAACAAGATACAAAATCATATGCAATGTCCAAAGTAATTTTTTCACTAAAAGGTTCATAAGTTGCTCCAGGTGAAAACATGGATCGCACAGGTTCAAGCAATAAATGAAAACAAATCGAAGGCCCACAAATCTCACGTTAAGCGGTGGAAGGGAGACGGTAGCTACGACCTGAGATTCGACCCGAGCTCGGCCCACATTAGCGTATCTAGAGCGTTCACACCGGGTCCCGAACAATGGTGAACTGTGCCTGGCCAGGACCAAGTCAGGGTAAACCTTGACGAAAGTTCTAGCGATTCTGATGTGCAAATAGATCGTCATAGTTGGGTATATGGGGCGAAAGACTAATCGAATTATCTAGTAGCTTGTTAATTCCGATATTTCCTTCAAGATAGCTGGCACTCAGAGGAAGGAACGGCGATAAATGCTTATGATTTCTTATAAAACGCGTGAAGTACTGTTATATTGGGGAGGGGGGTAAGTGCTATGAAGGTATTTTATAATTTATGCTTTGACGGAAAGTTGTTGAATTTATTTTTGGGGATAAAATATAGTATTTCAGTTAATGATTACGCCAATTCGTTTCTGTGTAGGCCTACAATTATCGTCACCGTAACTGTAAAACCTCGTTACTAAATTTTTTGGTGTTCTGGCATTTAATTCCTTGTAAATTTTCTTAAAGACAGTTTATTTATCTAAAAAAGTTTAATTTAATAACAAGGAGCTATTTCATAATAATGTTGCGCAAGATATATTTAATTACAGCTGGGAAATTAAACAATTTTTCTCGACTCTTATATAATTTGATACAACATCGAACTACAAGGTTTTGCAAACAGAATGGCGGTATTCATATCCAGCTAAATCAGTGGATATGCTCTTGTAATAGTACTTTATTAAAATTCTGCTGTAAATATGGGAATGAAAAACCGTATTACAAAACATTCCTATTGTGGTTAGATATGGACATTTTACATCACCCGTATAAACTACATTTTAACGGTCACAGATGTATTTCTTACTATGTTTATAATATGAGCTGCCCACTTCCGAAGCGTTCCTTATACACGTACATTGATTTTCTGGAAACTGTCGAAACTTAATAAGAAATGTATTTGGTAATACAGTAGTATCAGTTTTGACATAGATGTCACCTTTGTATGTCTAAATTATTTTTCAGTCCATAACTAAATCTAGGACTAAATCTGCAGGAAAATTATTGGTACGGTAATTGTAACGTGCGTGCAAGCGACGCTTTTCAAATGGATTGCTGATATATCGCTACAGTTCTTCACTGTTCCCATTGATATTTCAGGGTCGCATACCAATTTCATTTGCACAATAAATCATTAGAGAGTTTTTTAAGTACGTTCTTCAAAGGTACTGCAATTTTCACAATCAACTCGTCAAAAAATTAAAAATAAATAGCTGTACCATTTAGAATAAGTGGTCTACTGATGATTCGCCATATTTCCTTAGAAAAAAGAGCAAATAAATGTCCATACCTGACTTCAATTATGTGAAACATTATATTGGACGTAGTTAAACAGTTGTTTGCACTTCTAAATTGAAAAATACGTATTTAAAATTGTGTAAATTACAAAAGTGCGAAGAAATATCATACAAGTAAAATACGACGTGAAGTGCCTGTAGGTATATCTAGGGATGTAGGTACACATCTACAAAAACTTCGTATCAATAAATCACAAACTTTTCTTTTACACTTTATCCACAAATTACGTATTGAAAGATCGGATACCTACACTGTACGGCGTGGGTTTGGATTACAGTCTTTAAAGATGTAGGAAACAATCCAGAAACGATGCCAAGCAAATTCAGGAGCAAGGAGTTGTGTGTACGAAAATATAACATTTTAGTGACACGCCCACAAAGAAAGTAGGCGCACCGTTTTACGAGACAGGATCACGCGCTCAGAGGGAAGGAAATGTGTCGATGATCGTTAAAGTGCATTTTGAAAGCCGAAACACGTGGCAAGTACCTCACGTGTTCAGTTATAGAACATTTCTTATTTCCAGATCAGCGTTTCCTTTTTAAAAATAGCGAGCCTTGTGCAGATGTACTTATTTGGTAAGGCAGGAAGTTCAGACGAGAGACTGTCTAGACTAGTAATAATTATAACGAAGCGTGCAGTTCTTCATCCCTACGCTTCAGAGAGCTCGGCCGTTAAAATTGCGTAGGGTATTTTTGATCACACGCAACTGAAAAGAAGCTAGTAAATGCGCAATAAAGCGCTTCTACACGACCGCAGTTCTGAATACTCGTAAATAGTAAATATAGAAGGAGTCGCTGTACGCATGTTACCCTAACTCTGCACGTGTTCTGTGACGCCAATAGCTCAGTGTCTAGACTACGGTCTTTGAACAGAAATGTGATATGATATTTACAGCTCCTGGAAGGGCCGGCGCACCTTATATGTCCACTTGCACGCTTCCTGCGGATTTAACGTCTTTTTTTAATTTTTCTTCTTGACTGCTTTTCTAGCAGATGGTGCTTTGTGTCTGCTGGCACTTTCCTGTTTCGTCTGAAACCCTTTCGTTGCGGTCCCATTCTTCATACAACCGTTCTGGATGGTTTTGCGTTTCTTTCTTTGCAGAGTTAATATAGCATCTTTTCAACCTTAGGGTTGAGACCGTCTATATGTCGAGACGAACGAATAAAACAAACTTAGACAGAAATTAAATGCTCGCCTAAGAAGGCGTCGAGACGTGGTATTACAGAAATATCTAGAAGTTTAAACGATAATAGCACGACAGGAAACACTGCTACCCAAGTAATTGTTAGTTATTTTTAACGGTTATTCGTGCAGACAGGGGAGTATAGTCTACAGGACCTTATAGGTTCATTTCGAATATTAAAATAAGTTTCTATAGTTAACGCAGATGCAACATTTAAGATTTACATTACGGACTTCAGATAAAAGCTGAAGCATTTCTCAGCCATAAGGTTAAGAGGTTGGTAAACAAAGAAGCAAGATGCATATCTCAATATACTTTTATTTTGACTCGCCACCTAATGAAAGCGCTTTCTTCATACTTCAGCTATTTTCATAAAGTACGTCGTTTAGAGTGTTTGTCGCGTGTTTCAATATATCCTCCCATTACATCCCATGTCATAACAAAACATTATTACAACACAGAAATTATGTTTCCTTCATAACTACGTCCACGATAAAGTAACTAATTTGGTTTGTTTAAAAGTATTACATCTTTGAAGGCTCAAAATGCTTTGTTTTTAAATTACGAAACCACCTCAAGTTGCAAATAATCATACCCACAAATAATCGCGAATAACCGTAAAGTAAATAAGGTCTAAAACATCGTTTGTTTTTTGTTTGGTTGTGAATTTGTTTCTTTCAGAGCTATGTTCATAATGACAATCTCCTTGTTTTGTGAAGATGGTCGATGAGTTACTAACATAAGTCAATATTTTCGAAACATGAGAATGGGCGAGGAGGGTAGCTATACGAAAGCAAAATTTTTGGCTTGGCATTCAGGAGTAGTCACAGTACTCAGTCCAAGCCAGTGTTTCTAGAAACTATTTCATGTAATATTTCACTTACATAATACAATGGAAAATATCAACTCAGGTCGATAGTAAATTAAAATCATTTCAAAGTTTGTTTTTAGTTATTTACGTATTAAAAGGGTAATATGACATTAATTTCTCCAGTAAGAAAAAATTCATTGAAAATATTGTTAGAAGATTGTGAGTATGTTAATTACGATTTAACAATTACTGTTTAGCGAAAGTGCAGTTCGGAATTGATATGAACTGACAATCTGAAACTACATAATTTTTTAAAAGCTGTTGTGCGTGTAGAAGAAATTATTTTCACAATTTGATATACATTTATATTCTAAAATATATCACATAACCAATTTATTCAGCAGAAATATTAAGGTAGTGAGAAAGAGAAAATTACTTGAATTATGAAAGGTAAAATGCTTCAATATTTTATTTTAGTATTCTTTCATATGACAGGGAACATTATATTACTATAAACTTTAAAATACACGAATATGGCTGTGACTTGAGTATGCAACACACGTTATTCACTCTACAAAACAGTCACTTGCCAAAATATGGCATTAATCAGCAAACAAGGATGTCATAAGAAACTTAACGAAATATTTAATATATATAGTAAAAATGCTAAGTTTCGAGCGGTGTAGACCTCTCATAACCGACTCGCTTCACGTAAATTGCCCTGAAAGGGAGACGAGATGGCTGACTTTCTAGTAAACCAAAACCAAACAAGTTAGTTGGCAGGCTGATTACTTATATAAGTTAAGATTAAATTAAATAAGCCAAATAATTTAGTTTTAAACAATAGAAAACTGCACATCATTTCAAAGAATACGCAATTCGACTAAAAAAAGGAATAGTAAATTTGCATATTATAGTTGTCATTATGTCTGTACCAGCTGAATCAGTGTTATAGGGCGCAGGTTAATACATATATATATATATATATATATATATCTGAAAATCATGTCCCTTCCGTGTACTGACAGTTTTTTTTACTTCTTACTTTGTCGAATCGCTCATATTTCTTTAAAATATATGCCCTCATTAAATGTATTACATGCCTAATAGTTTATTTAAACGCAACATTAACTATCAAGCTAAGTTAGTTGGCTTTTTTTTAAGCTTGTAATGAATAGATTCCTTCTTTAATTATTAAGATATATCTCACAAGCACACAAAAACATAAATAATAATGCAGTGAGAATTACGCAGCTGACTCTTGACCAAGTTTGTTATTTTCCTGAGATAAATAAATATAGTGCGTACAAATTTTTAAAACTATATTTTTATAATAGGACAGTGGTAGGAACTGCAGCCATGAAGAGCCATACGCCATCTTGGATTTCGTCATGGTGGTCATCTTTTTTATGCCCGGAAATGTGTTTCCGTCCTCCGTATTTGACGACATCACTTGTCTTGATGCCACATATCCACCATTTGTTTCTGTCCACCATCTTGCTTTTGTTTGTGAATTTAAATACAACGGTGACTAACTTTAACAGGTTATTCCTCACGTGAAGACAATTTGAAATACGGAATTTTATGGTGTACGGAGTTGTGGACCCTTCCATTTGAGAGAACATTAAAAATTTTTGTGATATTTAGGAAACCGCTTACTCTTGACAGAAACAAATTTCTGAATACCGTATAGTTTACCGAAATCAATAATAACGTAAAGGATTCGTACATTTATCCCATCTCAATTACGTTGAAAGAGAATGGCACAACCCTACTAAAGAAAAGTACGCGAGAGTTAACGTTTCCTATTTGTGACCGAATATAATGAAATGGCGGAAAAATGTGAAAAAGGAATGTATGTTGCAAACAATGTTTAACTCTCGTCTTTAAAACGTATTCATTAAATGTTTGATTTCACTGTTGAGAGGAGTCCCCGACTGGCGCATGGAGGCATTGCGGCGTGTCACGCGTATTCTTTTCTACGTGAAACCACTTATCTTATTCATGTTATGTTTAGCTAGGAAAAGAACACACACTTGAAACTAATCTTCTAAGTTTTCAAAAATTCAGAACGCATGTTAGAAACATGATTTTCGAGCCTCTCAAAATGGCTACAAACTGATTTTTTTTAGACTGCTGTAACTCCGGAAATATTACCTGAATTCTTAAAGTGCAAAGCGAGAGGCATGCGTTGGTCTTTACTTCATACCATTCGAAAATGTCACCGATTAAAGTCCCGTAGTATATAGACTACAACAAAAACCTTGCATGCCAGTTTAGTGGTTGCGAATAGAGGCTATATGCTTCTAGTCAAGCGTGGGACACTGGCTCTTATGGTAACGCCGTTCCCACGCGTCAATGGTGGAAATTCAACACCGGCGAAGACGCCTCTTAAGTGCTATTGCCTATCAAGTATGAAACCAGGAGTGATTGACTGCGTAGCAATCCGGCGTGATTTGTGGACACTTGGTTTGTGGCAACTCGGAATCGTAAGTTGCTAAGTGTAGTGGGGTTGTTTATAGCATTGGTGAGTATCGTGGTTTCCCCCTTTCCCGCTCTCTCATTATCGAACAGAGAAGAAGACTGAAGACTGCAAACTCACATTTCACTGTACGTTACATGCATTGTGCTACAAGTCGAGATGGCAACGTACACAAACGCAGAAATGACAGATATGGTTCTGCTTGACGGCGAAGTAAAACATAATGCATGAGCTGCAGCACGATTGTTTCACGAGAGAATCCCGTCTCGAAGGCATCCTCATTACAAGACCTTCACAACTGACACCCACAGACTGCGTGGCACAGACATGTCTAAGGTGTAAGTTGGCTCTGATCACCCGAGGAATGTACGTACACCACATGTGGATGATGTTTCTAATACGCCGACTCAACTGTTGCGATGAAATGAGAGGCCGCGACTTCGAACACTTGTAGTGTTTCTAAAGATTTCCGAAAATGACTTAGGTAGTGCTCAAACTATAATTTGATTTCTTATTTTATTTATCGTTATCGTAAGACCATCCCACCTGCTCTGTTCACTAATATTTCATCGCACAGAGGGTCGCTGGACGCATTCTACGACTACGTAGCACGCAGTCAGTCATTCCTATTTGTACACTTGGTAGGCAATGCACTTCTCTGTGAAGTCAAACATTTAATGATTACAATTAAAGGACGAGAGTTACATAGTTTTTGCAACAGGTATTGCTGTTCCTCATTTTTCCGCCATTTTAATATGTTTGATAACAAACAGTAAGTTTTTTAGTCACGTACTTTATTTTAATTACGGCACTGTTTTCCACCAAATGACGTTATTGAGGTGTGTTAAATGTACAAATCCGTCATGTTATTATGGAATTTTGCAAAACTTTTCGGTAACATGAATGTGTTTCGGCAAGCAATTAATTACCAATAATTTGTAATATTTTATCAAACTTTGGAAGCCTTTACAGCTCTTTCTGTTTGACCTGTACCATGGGTTCCGTGTATAAAACTTTCTATTTTCACCTTAGGAATCACGTGTTTAAGTTTGTCGCCATATACATACGCGCTGTACGTACTGAATATGAGTACGGATGGATGTAAACAAAAATTTCAATCATCGCTTAAATACAATATAGAGTATTGATATGTATGATAAAATACGAGAAAAACCACACATTTACTATGTTCAAACCGGATACGAAAAAAAAAATTGCTCTTTAGTAGCGAAGATTTTTTAACAGTCCCGAAGTGTCATTTTCATTAATCTTATCAAGAATACTGCGTACGCTAGGAGGCATGGGCACCAAGATAATAATTTACGCACACGCTATTTAAATTGTATATTTATAGAATAAAAAATTTAACAAAACAGCAGAAAAACTGACAAAACAGTGTGAGAGATACAGTTGAGTTCACTGAAGAGAAATAACCAGTAATTATGACGACAAAAGCTGGAGAAATATTCGCCCTTATCAATATATCAAATATTAAAAAGTAATAAAGCAAGTAAAACTTGCTCAAATAAATCATACACTCTGAAACATATACCGAGCTAAAACAAGCATGTAACCTATACATATGCAAATACCACGTAGGATGGAAGGCGGAAGGCGGAGAAGAAGTTCAGCAGTAGGCTAGGGGTCGACGAATTAAGTCTTATTTTGTGAGTGAAAGTGTTAAACTGACTATAGTGTATGAAGCTGTATATTAAATACTGTCGTATTTTTCTTAAGGAATTAATATATTTTTGTGTTGTTTTAGTACAAAGCTGCAGTAGTTTGTGAAAAAGTTCTAGTTTTTTATTTATAATTTAATTTTAATTTCAGTAATAACATGTACGTTTTCGTCGAGTTAACTTCTAAAAAGAAAGTGAAGCGAGAAGGTTTTCGCCAGCGTTTAGCAGCAGATATTTTGCGCTGGTGAGGGGAGACGTGAGGTGAGTATTCAGAATCGCCAAAATGTGCGGGTGTGGGGAGCGGGAGATCCCCGAGAAAAACGGCCGACAAGCGGCATCGTCCGCCATAATTTCAACATGCGAAAATCTTTTAGAAAGGTATTTGTTGTTGAATCATATTTTGTTGACTTTCGAATGAGAATAGAATATACGAACCAACCCGTACAGTTATTTCGAAAAAAAAAAAAAAATGTGACGGGGCCCTTAACCAAGATTATTTGGCTTGTTATACAAACGATAACCTTTACGCATGAAATAATTTGTAAATATTTGTCCTTAACTATTTAAGAAGACGCCATTACTAAATGACAAAGCATACAGTACAGATATTAATTACAGTGGGTACCTACCTCAGTTAAGTCTCGTTGCTGTCATCTTCACAGGCCTCGCAGACATATGAACAGCACACTATCAGAGCATACGAACTTATTTGAAGTATCTTGTTCAGATTTTAATTCAGTGTAGTGTTTCACTCTCATAGAAGAAAAGCCCACATTTCTAACGGCCCGTCTAGCAGACTAAACTTCAAGTCGGCGCTGTTTGGTACTCAGGAAGGGACTGCCCACAGAGAAAACTCGGGCTATTTCCAAGTGCTTGCCTCTAATATTGTCCATAACGGTTTTACGTAGTGAAGTAAGACGGTAAACACTGCTGTGAATTACTTTTGACCCTATAAGTATATAGATTTGTATTATTATTTAATTTTAAGCTTGCGAGACATCTCGTGAACTAGTCACGAAGTGAACCCAATTATCCCTTTCTGACTCTGCGCAGGACTGATAAGATCGTGTAAAATGGTGGTGTGACAGATTGGATTGATTGATTGAGAGATTTTGGTCAGCGCTCAACATCAAGGTCTTTAGCGCTGGCGAGGGGTGACATGAGGTGAATACGGAGCAGTGCCGGAATGAAAGGGCGGAGGAAACGTGAGATCCCCGAGAAAACCCGACAACTAGTGGCATAGTCCGGCACGATTCCCTCATCCGAAAATCCGGGGACCGACCCCACCGGGAATCGAACCCGAATCGCCTTGGTGACGAGAGATTGGATAACAGACTAGATGTGGAGTCGAAGCCACTCTTCCAGGCAAGAAAATGCGTGCCGTAGAATATATCATCTCCATTCACTTGAACGAAGGGCTACATGACCTCGTAAAACTCGAGTATGACATTTTAATCCTTGCCGAAGATCGCTTAAGTGGTCGGCTTGCAGAGAGACAATATATGCAACGAAAAATAAAGGCAGATAAATTATGTATCTTATCGAACGCGTGCCGTTAACAAATAATTGTATTTATAATTTAAACAAGTTAAATTATAACAACAATTAAATTATGAACATGGCTACGGACAAAACCGCGACGTCAGAATCCGTTATGTTAAATTGTTTTTATTCTGACGTTGGAGGCTTTGTGGAAAGAATTGCTGCTATCTTCGGACATCTTAGGTGGAAATGAGGTTCTTGTAATTGGACGTTAACTCTGGCGCGCATGTGTTCCTTGCTCGTGCTGCGAAATTGAAACCAGTCAGCTGCGCGACATGGTGCGCCATGATGTACATCGAGTAGTTACTGTGCGTGTTGTTAAAACGACGAGCGGTTTTAAAAATGACAGGTTTGAAGTGGGCTGCAACAGTGTACATAAAAGGCAGTTTGATTTGAATGACCGTTAAGTGACCAGTCAAGTGAGTTAAGGCTGGGTACAGTAAAAAAAATGTTTGTGGTTTCAGAAAAAAATATTTGAAAACTTCTTTCGAAAATAAATTGTTTTGTAAGTTTAAAAAAAATATCGAAAACTTTATAGGAAATGCTTGGAAACATACAAATATATATGTACATTAATAAACATTATTGTGTACTAACAAATTAATTTTGTAATTAAACCACAAAATTCTAGTCCCACGTTTTTTTCAACCAGTTTCAAGGAATTTTTTTTTTTGGAAAAGAACAAAATATATTTTGTAAAACACTACAGGCCTTCGAAGGTTATTTTGTTTCTCATCGAACAATCTGCTCATAAAATGTATCCCTCAATTCCCCACAGATATTCGGAAAATTTAAAACAATTTAAGGATTTGCGACGTTCTTGCTGCAGCGCCTGTACTAATAAATGTTTTGGCATGAGTTCACAAGTTTTTTCTTGTAAAAGTACAATTTTTTTACTGTTTACGGTAGAAACGCCGTCTTCTCGGCGAGCGGCAGTAGAGAGCCATGTTTCGAACTGTGTTAATGTGGCTGTCACATATTTGTCGACTGTCGTGTTTACGTAACTCGATGTTGTCCTCAGCGTGACACTAGATATTACAACGACACCAAGCGAAGACGCACAATTTCGGCACTGTGTTCAGCTGAACTGAAATCAATAATGCTGACACTGAAGCGAATAATTTATTAAGACACGTAACGGGTTAACCTAATACCACGTATTTATTAAATATTCGCAGGTTCTTATTTGCGAATTTCATCAAATTTGCTAACAGGAGAATAAAGCCAGCAGACGAAAGACCTAAAACGTAACTGATTATACACTTTACATTTGCAGTTATTTCTTAGTTGTGCATAAAAATACTATGCATAATAAGCTAGATTGACGTGAAATTTTCAACACAAAATCATACCACAGAACAACGAAACACTGCATACATCGTGAAAATGTTTTACAGCAGCGAGTTGTAATGCAGACAACACAAGTTTTCAAATGCCGACAGCAAT
Source organism: Medauroidea extradentata (assembly GCA_003012365.1). NCBI lineage: Eukaryota > Metazoa > Arthropoda > Insecta > Phasmatodea > Phasmatidae > Medauroidea > Medauroidea extradentata. The sequence continues at coordinate 36,452 of PNEQ01049855.1, forward strand.
CTTAAACTTCTCTCAGTCAAATTATGACTTCATATAAATCGCCCAGCAAAGTTGCCAACGCCCTTCACCACTTTGTGCACATATTACCTAATTCAAATTGCTCGAAGTATAGCTGGTGCAACGTTTATATTTAAAAGTGATACTGGGATTATTTGTAATGAAGGTAAGAGCCTCATGGGTAAAAAACCGAATTGTGTAACAATGCCTTGTGTAGAGAAATAAACATACAAACAGGACATTGATTCTGTGTAGTAAAAATTTTTCTGAACTTAAAATAATATTAAGATAAAATTTATTTGCTATCTTTTAGAGTGCACACATTATAACGACATTACTTCATAGTAAATACTGCACTCGAAGAGGCAGCAACATGGGAGCTGTCTACAAACGTTGACAGTAATAATTGAATCTTTAAATTTTTCTGATATAATTAAATCTCATAAATCTTGTACACTGGATTTTTAATGGTTGTAGGTTAAAACTATTGTATTAAAGCCAATTTTCTATTGTAAACAGTTATTTGGAACAAAGTTTTTTATTTCGATTTTCAATTTCGTATTTAAATGCGTATGTATAAATAAGTAAAAAAATAACTAAATAGATATATAGAGCAGCTTTTACGCATAATTTTGTGTGAATCCACATTTTTGCATGTTAAGGTAAGTATAATGGTTTTATATCAGACAAACATAAGTGTGTGTTTGTAATGTGAAAACCTATTAACTCCCGAACCAACAATTTTACAAGTGAGAAAAAAAAACGTTGTTAACTTTCACAATCAAAGGATGAGCTATAAGAATTCCTTTTTTTTTTTTTTTTTTTTACAATTTATATAAACAATTTAAAGATATGTGCCTTTCGTAGTAGATAAGTAGTTTTTTTTGTTAGATTGAAACAAAGAAACGAAAAACTGAGGGAATAAGGAATTGCAAATAATTCACATGAAGGTATCGATATGTTTGGTGGCGTCTAAGATACATAGAAAAAAAAGGTATTTTAAGGAGTGAAATTTCATTTATGTGCAACTTAGTATAAATTTCGACATTGACATGTGATGTTTGTGCCAGTATTATTTCTTAATGGAAGTTAGTGTGATGAAAGTTATGTTAAACTAATATTTTTTGTTGTATTTACTTTTTAGATAGTTGATTTAAAAATACAGAAAATATGCTAATCCTGCTTACATCACGGTAAAAATTTAAGATTTGAGAAATTAAATGTATTATTACATAAGCAAATAAAAGCGGGTTCAGTTTTCCTATGCGGTAATGTCAGAATGTAAAACACTAGCTGAGTAACGTACTTAAGAAAAATTTAACTAATGCTTGGTACAATTTAACTAGTAAACATTAATTCTGACATAATTTTGCGGTACAAAATTATTTACACATTATAATTAATGTCAGTTGTTATGTTAAATATACATTTTTCTCTTCTTCTTAAAGTTTGTTTATAGTGATAACATATTGATTTATAAGTAAACACCCAGTGAGAACTCATCCCGGGGTCCGCTGTTCGCTGACAAGTGGGGCTGTGGCTGGAGCACTCGCCTCTCACCAAGGCGATCCGGGTACAATTACCAGCGGGATTTGTCCTCGGATTTTCGAACGTGGGAATCGTGCCGGACGATGCCACTGGTCGGCGGGTTTTCTAGGGGATATCCCGTTTCCCCCGCCCCTTCATTACGCCATTGCTCCATACATCATGTCACTCCTCACCTGCGCTATGTCCTCAATATTAAGTGCTGAATAAAATATCTCCACTCACTCACATTCTCTGAGGAATGTCTTAAAAAATGAGACGTTAGAATAGAAAAGGTGCGGAATCCGAACGTAGTGAAGAAACTCGAGTTCAAAGAAAAAAACACCCGTCTAAGGCATCGTTTCCCACGTTTTCAACTTACGAAAAAATCAGGATAGACTCCGCCGATAGTCGAACAAGGTGGGATGTGAGTTGTCTGTCGTCGCAGTCTCATGTTATCTTCAAATAATTTACAATGAAAACAGGTAACGTCTTTCATGGCACGTAAAAATTGCTCGTAGAAATGCTTTTATAACAATTTAAGTTGCAGGAGCAATGATTGCAGAAATACTGATAATGCCGTATGTACTTCTTAATTGGAAAATGTTAAAATGAAACTTAGTTTAAACTAAATTCACACTGTCTCTTTAAACACAGCGAAGAACAAGAACATATTAATATCCATAACATTAATGTCATATGACCGAATGGCATAGGCCTATGTGGAAATTATCTGTGTTTGCGTAAAATATTTTATAATATCGTACCTACAGCGGAGATGAAAGCAGAAGGATTCGAGTTCGATTCGCTGCTCTAGCCATCATGATTTACTTTCACATGGTTACCCAAAATCGTTCTAGGCGAATGCTAGGATGATTCCTTACACATTGTAATTTCCTCTCCCAAATCCTGTCATTGTGTAATGTCATGTGTCTAGTGATCATAAACCTTATGTTGCCAGCACGGGTATAAAGCTGGTTCATTTCAGTAGTTCATAGCACGCTTTACAGTCTAATAATGCACACTGACTGTGCACTGTGCCGTTTCATACTCTCTTTGAATCAAGTCAACCTACAATTATGTAGTCCAGGCTACATCCTGCACATCGACACCAATTCAGAATTGACGTCCAAGCTAATCCCACAAAATTTGTATTGGTGACACGTTGAAGGCTTTATGGCGACAAAAGCAATACACTAATCAAACAAATATGCATTTCGGACATCATTTTATCGTTGAAATGTTGTTATGTTGTTTCTTCTCAAGATCTTTATAAGGCATCTGATTATGAACTCATGTCACGTGGTTTGGTTCTCTTTCTATCACGATGTCAGGATAAGTGACGATGAGTAACTTCACAGCGTTGTCAGAATGTTTCCTTTCCTCTTGACGCAGACATGTTCGCGATCAATGGTCATATATAAGTGGTTATATTACTTAATCTTCTGGGGTTAGGTAGCTTTGCTCAGTCACATGACCAGGTTTAACCAATATTCACGTATGTCTACACGCTGGCAATCACAATTCTGGGTTTTAAGATAGCAGTAATTTAAAATAAGCCTACTTTTGAGTTCTACTGCTTAAGCCTTAATGTTTTAATTTTTAATTGTTGTACACTATTACCATATTTTCAAGCAGGATAACCAGGATAATGCCGATAAGCAGCTCCAGTGGCGTATTGGATACTTAAAAGATATACCTGTATTACGGTTTGAGCGCTAAAAACTGAAATGTTGTCCTACCCATGCTAACCTTGTGACTTAATACAACCGCCTTATGAAATTGCTTAACCGAAACGCATCGTTTAATACGATGGGGCGCCACTCGTAATCAACCCGTATGTATCACTTTAAACGCTGATATTCTTGTGGTAATGTCAGCTTACAAACGAAGTTATGCACCCGTTTTCTGGCTGTCACCTTCCTACATTAGTCGTAGCGCAGGATGACACTACATGCTGAAATGTTTATTGAGATTGTGTCTCGATGGAAGGCACCAACTTCGTGGGAATGCGTAATGCAATAAGGCAATACTCCCTTGGAGTTGTCTTTTTTTATTTAAATATTAACGACGTATACGAGTAAAAAAAAAAAGTGCCCCATTGCTGAACTGTACACAAAAGTTTCACCACCATATGTAGCCCTTTACTGCACTTACTTCCAACATATGTGTGGTGGTTATACTGTCGAATTGTCTACAAACTTTTCTCACTGTTTTAAACGGTGTGTCTGATGCTCTGCAAACGTTTTGTAACAACATTTATATGATCATAATCGAACTACGGGTGCTTTCTGGTGGTTGCCTAGTTACTACAGACCACAATCAATATGTTTATCAATCAGCAGTGTTGGAACCTGTGCCAAAGTGCGTACAGTTCAATGTCTATTTTTGGGTGCTTGATGTTTTCGTCAATCATTGTACTGACAACGTACTTTCTGCTAAGGTACTAATCACATGGACTGTGATAAAATAACAGTTCATAAAACATTATTTCACAATTTAAAACACCCAAGCAACTAGGGAGTGGGAGAGGATTTCTTAAAAACCGAAAATAAAAGCAAGTAAATAAATACAATAAATAATTTATTTTACATAAAAATTTAACAAGAAAATAAGTATCATAGTGTGGACGTAAAATCTCACCACAGTAAAATATATCGTCCCCTTCATTTAATTCTGCAGTAACTTTAAAATTACTGGGAATTGTTTAAAATAGTCGGCTATAGGGCTTTGAATAAAAAGCAACCGATTATTGGCCATCCATTATACTTTCGTTGGTTTTATGATTAGAAAAATAACCGTACATTTAAATTCAGTACCGTCGTATTTTTGAGCATTTGAGTTTTTCATTTATGAGAAAAAGTAGCTATATACAACACATAACTTCAGCGGTTTTGGAGATGAAATTGATCGTAATTTATTTAAAAACAAGTACTTTGTCATATTATATGCTACACTTAAGGACTATCCCACTCATTGTCTTTTGTATGTATTTATATTTCTTTGATTTAATTTTCATATTTTGTTAGCATTTTTATCAAACCAGTTTACATTTACCTCACATTTTGTAGCCTATTTTGAGTCTGTACTATCAGAACCTGAAAAGTTCAGCTCCCAACAATGCCCCTACAACACGACAAAGTAACAAGTGTTTCCTTGTCTTCGTCGTGATAAAATTATGAAGATATTGACTGTGTACATACAACTGATACGTTTTAAATATTTTGTAACTTGTTCTGTTAGGCGGTTTAAAACTTCTGAAATAACTTTATTTCTGTTCGTGAAAATTCATTGCTAAGCAGGAGTACCAAGTCATCTTTACACTAATATTGAGTGTAGCATTAAAAATGTAAATTATTTTAATGCCTTTTTAAAATTTACAAATGTTCAGCTTGGAGAATAACCTAATTTCAGCATACATTACACATACAGACATGTAACAAATTTAATATTATGAGGTTAATAAAATTACTTATGAAAGAGTAAATTATCTAAACGGCCAAAAGTAATGAAAGTTTTTAAATAAAATCTCACAGTGAATCAGTTGGGTTTTGCAAATTTCTGTTTTATCTGTATTCAACTAATTTGAGATAATAGTTTTCTGAATTCCCATAATTTCCACTGCTGTATTATATTCTTAAATAACTTTTAGAGACTCGTATTTAACTGTCTTTGTCACCTTTTTAAGATTTAAAAAGTTGGGTTATTCAATTATTTGTTCAATATTTTCTAAAACTAATTTCTTTATTTAAAACATTTAAATTACTAAACGGATTACAAATATGGCCCCCAAATTATCTCCAACTTTACATGCCATCCTTCCGACTACACAGTTCGACATATGTACAGCTTACTTAGTACATTTTTCAAGTAGTTTCATTAAAAGTAACGCCACAATTATGCATGAAAACTCTCGTGTTTCCAGCATGTATCTCATTCCGAGAGCATTAAAAATAGACGAATAATTGTTTGCAGAATATCAATACTTAGCACCATGAAAGTAATTTATTGTTTCATACTACTTGATTGAAATGATATTTAATACAAAGTTTTACTGACAGTATTTGCTCTGACGGGGAGGAGCTATTTTCACGTGTGCAGATGTGTACGAGGGTCCACTGAATTGTTTATTGCGAGGGATGTAAGTTCTTTACGATGTTCTATTTCTTGAATGCAGTGAACTGCGATGAGTAAGTCAGAGAAGTGTGTCGTGTGGTCGTTAAATATAAAGGCAGTCTGTGACGATTCTTCCGTGGCACAAGTCATATTAACCGAAATAGAGCAGAAGAAATCTTTGCTGGAACTGTCGTAAAGTGCGCGACACACAAACAGTACACGAGAGATAATTAAAAAAAACAGTTGAACTCCAAATAAAAATGAAAGTTAGCTTGTTTTCAAAGCCCAGACGGCACACATGTGCAGTTAAGAATTTATTGCTGGCATAAACGGCAGAGGCTGACAATTGCACAGGCTTGGAATATCTGCCAGCGCACTTAATTCGCCGCGTTTATAGTTCTCACTCCTTTAGCCAGAACCACATAACTTCAGCCATACGTTTGATAGGGTAACTTGGCTCATTAATTCCAAAAATTCGAATTTCTTATGTTGAGTATTCCAAAGTAATCACAGAAAACTGATATGCCTATTTATAGTCTGGTTACTGGTAACTGAAAAGTGCTATTTCTTTCCCAAAATTACATTTTGTTTCTCATTACTAAAAATATGTCAAAATATTCTTACTTCAGGAGAGTCTATAGTTTCAGGTACGATTTCGCTACGGTGATAAAGTAAAGTGTTTGGTACACATGCAACCACATCAGATGTTAGATATATAAAGTTTAAATAAGTAGAAGTGACAAACTGTGATACAAAAATTAGCATGTTTGTATGTTTTACAAATGTTTACTTATCTATTTTCATCACTAATATCTAGCAAGTTTAAGGTTAAAAAATTAAGTTCTTGTGGTTGGCAGCTTAAAAATTTTGAGACTCCGAAAAAAAAATCATTAAGTGAAATTAACATAATTTAAATCAATGATTTAAATGTCGTAGGCAGCTCGATAGTTCAGTCATCCACCAATGAATGACCATAGTAAACAATCACAAATAATGTAATTTAGTGCCTTTTTTGTATGTTGTGTCACACAAAATCGCAAGGTTTTTCATTAGATCCCTTACGGTTGCAAACGGATGATTTTCACTTATTACTTATTGAATTAAGTAATTTTGGTCAGCATTTAACATCTAGGCCTTTAGCGATAGTGAGGGATGACTAGATGTGAGAATAGAGCAGAACCGTAATGAAGGGGCGGGGGAAACGGGAGATCCCCGATAAAACCCGCCGACCAGCGGCATCGCCCGGCACGATTCCCACATACGATAATCCGGGGAGTGACTCCACCGGGAATCGAACCCGGATCGCTTTGATGGGATGCGGGTGCTCTTGCCACTGCGCCAATCGGCGTCCCTACTTATTATTGAGACATAAAATTAATTGATGATTCATATTGCGTTATTTTACTAAAGTAAACAGTGAACGGTAAGCGGTGAATGCTAGAGTAGAATATTTTACATTCGTTAGGCTGTATGGAAGGATTTGAACAATTGTGGTATTTAACAACTCAAACTGAACAATAGTACGTTCTTGCATGTTATTGGTTTTCAAAAGTAAATTTGAAACGCCTGGAGAATATTAATAATGTCAGGGATATTAGCGAATATGTAACGAAGTTACCGCATGTTACCTACCAAACTTGAAAAGTCCAGCTTTACACTTTATCAGCTATACATACAAAAATCATTTTAGTAATGCACTGCATAGGTTTTTTTAAAGCCAAATGTCTGTTATGTTCCCCGTTTTCTTGCTTCTGAAGACTGACACACAAGACATGCTAATGCGCCAGTAAACATTGTTTCAAACTATCATTGACAAAGTGACAATAATTATATGAAACAATTTCAATTTCAACAGAAGTCGTTTCGTGTCACGGCAAATATACTCAAATACTTCAGCAAGACGCCTGGAAATAGGCACCCACGCAAACAACAAATGGGCTCTTGTCAGGCGCAATATTCAAATAACGTACGCGCCTATTGTTAAATAAATTAATATTTTCTGCTGATCAACGTTGTTAGAAAAACGTAAAATTTCTTAAGAGAATACGCGTATTTCGTAATGTCATTAGGAAAACCAAATTTAACCACACTAATTATGTGCTATTTGAGTTTTCTTTTGATTTATCTTCTAAATTTTTTAGGTATCGTTCGCAAAAAAAGTTATTTTATGTATTAGATGAATTCTTTTTATATTGAAAATAAGTGGTGTGTACTATGAATTATGAAGTATTTCAAACGATTTTTTCTCATTTCAATGAAAAGCGTTTATTGTCAGCAAGTAAGTTACAGTTAACATTTCTAAGATTTTATTTTACTAATTATTTTACTCCTCCACGTGTAATATTAAACTCTCATTTTCTCCAGCTCTACATTTATTTCGGTATTACATACGGGAAAAAATTTAAACGCTTTAATAGTTGGATCTGAATCGTAAACATCATGCGTACTTTACGTACGTTTAATAAGATATTTTTTTAAAATTTTATTTAATACATACTTTGAACGGTTTTCATTACATATAAAAACTGCAATGATCAAACAATGTAACAAGCAACAGAGGCCCAAGAGAAAATATCGCTACTGTAAGCAACGGAAGTAATTGGACTCTGCTAATTTTATTTAAAGCTGCATTCACAAATAAAAACCTTACAGTTTGCATATAAAATAGGCCGTATGCATGGTATTTAATACGTACATATTCCCAAACTGATAAACTGACCACTGCGTGAAACAGGTCTGAGGATATACGTAATGGAAGTTGTTATATTTAATCTCTTATGTGAATCCGTACGACAGCCGTCAAGCAGCGAATAGAATATGTTTTTTTTTTTAATTTCGCCACGTTGGCATAGTCTCCAATATGTTCATGTAACTACAGAAAAGCGAAAATTATAATTTAATGTAAGAACTGTTTGAATGTCGTAAACTAGTATTTAGTTTTAAGGTTTATTGGGCTTCAGTTCTAACGTATCATTACTAACATGCAAACATTTTTTACTTCAAAATAATTTAAATAGCGTCGGGTGCACTCCATGCATAAAAATGCTACATATTCAGTGCAAAAATTCCATTCGTAAACCGCGTGCGTAAGAATTAAACTACCAATCAAATTTACGTAAGGGTTTTGGTCATGTACAATATCTACTGTCATTTTATATTTCCTTTTCTTACTGTTTTTTTATTGTGAACAATATTAAAGTGCAATTACAATCACGTTAGCAATTATAAATGCAAGATGTTGAGTCAAAACTTCTGAAATATAGAATTGAGACAGCGAAGTTCTGTTTGCGAAATAATTATTTTATTCATGGCCATGTGCTAGATTCCCAAAGGCAAGGAATATTCACAAATGGCAACCGCATGATCCTGAAACTAAAAAGCTGAAGGTGAGTCCTACGTATCATTGTCTATGAGAAGAAACCTATCAATTTCGCGTTACTATTTGGTGAGAATTTAGAATTCATTGTCCTCTGCATACCTGAGTACAATCTGATTCCATTGGCCGCGAGAGTCTTTGTTATGTCATTTACTTCTGTAACCGATTTACGGGAGATTAGATCTTTGAATGTTTGTTGCAATGGGACTTGATAGTAAGAATGTATGGGTTTGTGAACGTACACCATTACTTACGATTTTTTCCTGAAATCTGTAAAATACTAAGCATTCAACCCACGAAGACAACAAGACAGTTGTTCGTAAAGACGAAAAAATAGTAGGGGAGAGTAGCCGAAATTGGACCACTTTTTTGTTTTCCTTCATTACTACTTTAATAAGTTAGCTATAAAAACAATACAGTATGCAAAATAGTCATTATTGAATGCACTTTCACCAGGTATGTTGATATGTTTAAATATATAACCAATTATATGCATTAAATGGAGAAAACTAGAAGGATGTAAAGAGTCCAAA
>PNEQ01049856.1:0-45998 GCA_003012365.1 Medauroidea extradentata
GCAGAAACACAGATGTTAGAACAAACGTACGACAGAAACACGCAACTTAGAACCACGTATTACAGAACAATGTACGTTAGAAACGTTATGCAGCAGAAATTCACAGTTTAGAACGATTACACAACAGAATCAGAGATGTTAGAACTGGTATACTATAGAAACACGTGCTTTAGAACAGTCGTATAATAGAAACACACATTTAAGAACTGTCATACTTTAGAAACACATAATATAGAACTGGCATTGCTTAGAACATTCTGTCTTCTGTGTTTCTGTGGTATGTGTTTCTACCGTGTGTGTTTCTAACATCAGACAGCACCCCGCAACCAGGAACCAGCACTTAACTTCTATTACATTAGCTTGTCTTGTCTTCTTTTCGTTTAGTATCATTGTGCAGGCACATTAGCGCCAGGATTCATAGTGATTATTAATACCAATTTCTTTCCAAGAAATACAATAAAATACACTTTAAAATTGTAGAAACATAGTTCCATGAATTTATGGAAAGTTATGGTCAAACATCCGTAAACTGGTAATACGGACAAATTTTCATAAACAAAAAACTACGGAAGCCACTTCCGTAAAATTACAGTACTTTTCCGTAAATATTTAAGTGAATTTACAGAAATTTTTAACAGTGCAGTTATTCCGAGAAACGTTATTCAGCAGAGTGTCCAGAGTGTCCAGAAATTTATTCCAATTATATTTATAATGTTAAATTTAAAAATTACGAAAAAATTACATTCAAATGATCTAAAACGTTACGGCGTTTTAGAGGAAAAAGGTAGGCAGTTTTGTTTCCTGAGTGAGTACGATTCAGGCTAATCCTTTATTCGATCAACAGATAATGGGTATAAATCAATGTATGAAGACTTGTGAAGTTTTAGTTACCATTGACGTACTTTAAAAAATGGTGCTGCTGAGAAACAGTTTGGTGAAACACTAGGAATGGAATAAACCCTAAAACATAATAAATCCCTGTATCATATACTACATTTAGGTTAGAATTCCGGACTGGACAACATGGACTGGAGTCAACACGGAACGAATGGTAAGTCAACAAGAACATAGAATGTGTTTGCAGTAAAAGTTGCCCTCCAGGGGGCCGATTAAATATCGCCACCTGCTATTTGCACCGACGCAGCGCAACGCAAGTGCAGAGAGAGCAAGTTAAATGCTTCTTCTATGGCATTACGTGAGTATATAAGTCCAATGCAACGCAGCCAGACGCAACGCAGGTGCAAATTTTGCGTTGCACCGATAAAAGGCGATATTTAATCGGCCCCCATATTTACATGTAAATATGGAGTGAACATAGGCCGAACACTGCCAAAAATTGAACTAAGAACAAATGACTATCGAAAATCAAAGATGCAAACATTGTTATGTACTTTATTGGAAATTATTCCTCAGAATATTTATTTTGATTTATTTTGCACTTCCAACAATATTTATAACATTAAACAGTCTTATTTAGCTTGCCCAGGACGATTCTAACCTCTTTCACAATCAAACTAACGATTCGATATGGCGATCTCTTCATCTTTGTTCTATTGAGTTCGATGGATGTTTAAAGTAAATGTTACAATCCGGATTCTACTCTCCAATCCACCTCCGTGACTGGACTGGGCTGAGTCAATCCACTCCTACTTCAGTCTAGTAGGAATGTGTTTAAATTAAAAATTTGAACCTGGATTTTTCAGTCCATTCCTAGTGCAATCCTGATCGAACTGTTACTATAAATGTAGTAATAAAGTTTGCCAAGTTAAATATGACACTAACTGCAGCGTCATCTGAGTAAAGTAGACACAAGTGATGTAAATAAACGCTGAACATCAGAGATATCTACGAGATCGTCGTTTAAAACGGGATACTTAAAATAAGTATAATCATAAGTGCCACTTCGATGAAAATCGGGGTTTGCAGCTAAAAAGGTTCTATGAACCCTACATTCTTATCCCTGAAGAGCGCTATGTGTCAGCACCACTCGAAGGAGTTACAAATACTACCACAAGACAGCAGGAGTCATAAGTATATAAGTGCCACTTGTAGTTTCCACGAAAGGGACTACGTGCCACTAAACATTTGCGGTTCTCTCATCTGTCTCGTCTGCAATGTGTTCTGTATCGTTAAAGGTTCAACACTGCTCCTAGGGTGTGCTCTTTATAGAAATAAGTAAGGAAATATCCTAAAAAAATATTGACTTTTATAGTATGTTAAGGATATACTTGTGTTAAATTTTTTGACAATGGCAGACGTTAGTGGCAATGCCGAGAAAACACGAAAACAAACGAAGACTGTATTCGAGGATTAGTAAAAGAAGTTGAAATCTAGGAGAAGGGCATATAAAATATACAAAAATATAGAGGTGTGTGCCAAGCTTCCTATTACATAGGTGAAAGGTGACGCCCCAGAATCGAAATGTGCCAAAATAAGACAGGAACTTCACCACAGGAAAGCAGAGAACGCACAGAAACTTTACAAGAGTGATATATGCTCATCACAGCTGTCTGGCAGCAATACATGCTGCATTTGAATGGACTTACAACAGGTTATGTTTGTACATGTACACTAACCCATGCCGAAATGTTTCATCGCCATCAGTTATCTTGCTACAACTTCAGCCTAAGTATAGGTGACGCCAAAATTTTCCTATATGTACATGTGGAGTGAAACGTTCGCAAAGAGGGGAGGGGGCAGTGAAATTTGTTCGTTTCTTCTGAAGGTATTAAATAATAGCAAAGTTACAAACAGAAAAAATACTGATATTTTGAAGTGACAACTGCTTGGGGCAGATTAAGAATCGTACGATAGTATTTCTGTTCCATTTTCTGGTTGCTATTCGACTATTTGAGAACATCGAACAGCGGCTTCTTGTTGGTGTGCACAGCTTTCTCCAATCCGATTCAGATTTTGCGATCATTGGAAGGAGAAAGCGAGTCACTAAAGCCTTTGTTCCTAGCGAGCTTCACAGAACAGTGCGAGAAACTAAAGTGAAGAAACTTTTGAAGTATTTCCCATGAATCACGATGACTTCCTTGACTTTCAGGCAACAGCTGACAGTACAAAGAATCTAAACATTTCTAAGGCTGTCTCTATCACATATAATTCTGACAACTTAGTAATGTTGCTATGAAAGAATCTCATTCCGAATTCGAAAATCTAGGAAGATCAATAATTTAAGGAAAGGGAAAACCGCGATGGACATGCGAAATGCAACCTTAGATGCTAATGAGGGAGATATTTTGGTCAGCGTTCAACATCGAGGTCTTTTACGCTGGTGGGAGGTGATATGATGTGAGTGTGGAACATCGCCGGAATGAAAGGGCAAGGAAGCGGGAGATCCTCGAGAAAACCCGCCGATCAGTGGCATGGTCCGGTACCTTAGACGCTAATACTGAACACCTTGCAAAGCAGAAGAAAATAAGAATGATTTGAAAGCAATGATTCCATATTTATAAATTGAAGAGCACAGAGCTGTCTACAGGAATCTGTGTGGTAACTAATAGTAACAAATGTAATGACTTGGAGTGTAATGTTTGTATTACCCAATTGCAAAGGTTTTTCTTTATTAAGATATTTTAAAATATAGACAAATAATCTCACTGTAAAGCACTTTTCATAAAGCAATGTAAGAAGCATATAGCACAGTTTAATGTCTTGTATTAAAAGTGGCACATAGCCCCCTTTCATGGCTTACACTGTAAGGACATACATATTTTCACAAAGCGTCAGTTACTTTATTTTATTTCTTCTTAAGAGTGATTATTTCCAGTTGACTTCACCATGTACAGTACGTGTTAACAGATGCGTTTACAAACTTGTAAACAATATTTAAAATGTGTGTTCACCAAAATATAACATGTCTGCAGTTTTTTCGTTATATCACTGTTCCACCATTTTGGCACTTACGACCTTTCTTACTTTAAGTATCCAACAAGTGATACAGAAATGTTTAGTTTGCGATCTTAATGGACGAAACGAACAGTTTGTTCAAGTTTCAACGATGTACGGGGTCAGGGAGAAATTGCGTACCACAATACATGTTTCCCAAGTGTGCAAAATTTTATGTTTGTAGCCAGAAATCTAATATTCTTACTAAAATAAAACCATCCTTCCTAACTAGTAAATGATTCCTATCATAAGCGGACTATAGGTGATGTACAAGGGGTAAGGAGACAGACAAATAAAGGACAAGGAGCCAAGAGATGGGTTTGGCTGTATGTCGTTCATAAATATTTGGAATCGGTACCAAAACCAGTGAAACTAATTATATTGGAACTGAGGGAGAGTCGACAATATATTCAAATACTGACTGATACAATTTCCCTTCGCGTTATCGTGTGGTCCATTGATTCACTCTGCAAAAATAAAACTAGAAAATGTTAAGCACCCCAATTTGTACGTTTAGATGAACATAATATTTCTGCTGCTTATATTTACACTTTCTCTCCAATGCGTAAACTCGGAAACATTATCATACAAAAATCGAATTGCTTTGGTCGCATCATTTAAATTAATGTAACGCATGTAAAAAAATGGTGTATGGCCACACCTCATCATTATACCTTTAATTTTTTTTTTCATTCAGGAGCTTGAATCATTGCCTCCCAACATTCATCATGTGAAAATGTTAGTGAACGACCTGTACGGTTCCGCGTGCAATATGTGTCACGTTTAATTTTGGCTGATGGCTTTATGCAGAGTATTAATGTTTTTACTTATTGAGAACGTTTAGTGAAGAATATTAATAACTGCCACCTAATATTTTCTCTTATATGTGGTATATTTATTTTCATTCACTTTTCATATATAGTATTCGCATTTATATTAAAATAAAATGAGTTGTGATCAGTGTCGTTCTCTTTCTATAAACGAGTATCTGATAAATAACGTACATTTAATCCTGACGCTCACGCAGTGTTTTACTCTCCCGTAAAAAAAACAATCCTATATGGTTTACTAGGTTTGGGGTTATATTTCAAAGTCTTACCAACTGCAAAATATCTTTGTCAACATATATCCCGCATACAACCACAAACAAAAAAAACCAGACCAGCATGTACAAGGCCCCTGCCTACCTCGGAGTAATGATGCGATCAAGACTAAGGAATATGTTAAATTATATTCAGTATGGTTTAGTACCTGCTGTATCGAGCCTAGTTACATGCTACACGTGGCATTTGTGTGCATTTAGGCGAGAATCATATTAGGATCTAAAAAGGGGTTTTAATTACTGTCGAAAATTTGAAGAAATATTGATATTTAGTTTAACCTTAAACATTATTTTGTAAATAATTTCAGCTTCAGAGGAGTCCTCGATCACGGTCGTAGAAGAACAGGTCTGGACACTCGCCTATCTAACAATGTATTTTGCTTGACCCCCTTGTTGTTTGGCTGTAGTTCGTCAAGTTACCGAGAATGCCGTACTTTTTGGCGCTGTTTTCCGGGCGGTCGGACTCAAACTCCGTCCACTTTTTTCCATTGTTAAATTTATAAAGTAAATAAAGATTGCTGCAGCATTTTCTTAAATTTGTGAGCGAAGGAAGTATTTCATAAATTGATAACAAATACGTTTAGATAAATTGTTTATCTTAGCGGAAATGAAGTGGGCGGAGTTTAGTCCGACCGCCATAACACCAGCGCCAATAAAACACAATATTCTCGGTAACTTGGTGAACTACAGCCAAACAACAAGGGGGTCAAGTTTCCAGGCGAGTGTCCAGACCTGTTCTTCTACGACCGTGTCCTCGACTGACGCGTGGACGGCGTTGCAGCGTGTCACGCGTATTATTTTAAACCGCTTAACTTATTCATATTATGTTTATCTACAAAAAGAACACTCACTTGAAACTATGCTTCTACGTTTTCAAAAAATTCAGCATGCTTGTTAGAAACATGATTATCGGGCCTCTCAAAACGGGTAAAAACGTTTTATAGACTGCTATAACTCCGCAAATGTTACCTGAACTCGTACAATACAAAGCAAGAGGCATGCGTTTGTCTTAACTGCATACTATTCAAAAATAAAATATTGTGGTCACAGCTTAAAGTCCCGTAGGAAATAGACTACAAGGAAAACCTTGCACGCCAATTTGGCGCTGCGAATAGAGGCGACGTGCTTCTCGTCTAGCGTGGAACACTGGCTCTTATCGCTACGCTGTTCACACGTGTGAAAGGTGGAAATTCCACACCGGCGAAGACTTCTCTCAATGCCATGATCTCTAGTGGCTACTTTTCTTAGAGACACTAATTTTTTATGGCTGAACGAGAGCACATATCAAATATCTGTCTGTCAGTTTGGTTTTAAATCGTCTTCTCGATGTTAGCTTTTTTTTAGCTAGTTATGTAACTAACGAAATTCTGGTAACTTGAATTTTCAGACGAACCCTTATAATTTCTTGTTTTGAAAAAAAAAAATTAGCTACCACAGTAAAAACATTTCAAACAAATATGCCAGCCAGATTTTTGATGTCTACTCTCGTTTAAGCTTAAAATAATATCGCAAAAACAGCACAAACTAACGAACATGGCCTTAAGAAATATAATACTCACAAATTAATTTATTTTCCAAACCAAAACGGATATTAATTTATTATGGTATAAATGTATTTTACAGAGCCTCATTTATAGCTGGAGACCTGAAAAATTCGCGTTTTCTTTTAGGCGCAAGCTAGAGTTCCAGCAACTATAGGTCTGTATCACGTTCATAATTGGCACTCGACACTTCCTGGAACTACCTGAGCCAATGATACAACTGTCTCTGAATACAGGCCCATTTCACTGTTCACAGTGTCAGCGAGCAGCTAATAAACAGCTGCTGTCTGCACGATACCACACATATTATTGGATGCTAGCCTAGACGTCAGTGAACCCGCGAATTTTTCCGGGCTTTATTTATAGCAGTATGAGAGCGAAAATAGTGTATTCATTACTTCACTGATTTGACACACAACCATTTGAACACCAACCACGCCTATATGAGGCATGGGTAGGGCCCGGTAGTTTCCGCGAAAAGATTTTTGCCACACTTTGTTTCAGTGCCTTACGTGCGCACCTGCATCTCTGCTTTGTGGTCAGTGATTGGATGCCGTAACACCCAGCGTGTGGAGATTATACCCGCAAATCATAGACGCGATGTGTCACATTTAACCATGTACTGATTGTTACAGTCAAATTAATAATGACTCTGCACAAAACACTCTGCAAATAATCAAGAAGTTGAGCTGCAGGTGCGCATGTAAGACGCAGAAACAAAGTGGGGCAATCATGTCTTCGCGGAAACTACCGGGCCCTAGGCATGGGTGTAAATAGGTTGTACGCGCATGTATAAAACAACGAACGTGCAATTTACTGTACACAAACTATAGTTCTTACCGTCCTATTCTTTTTCTGTTTTCATGACAATTCTAAATTTGCTGTTGCGTACCCGTCAGCAATGAGTAGCGCGATACTTGTTTTAACCGCCCAAAAAAGATGACAGTTAACAAGAAAATTAGTACAGAAGTGATTAGAACCTTTCAGCCACATTACCACTGAGTCCCCTTGTCTCTTTGCGACCTCATGGCATCCGTACATTTTCATATATAAATGTATACCCAACCATCTAGACTCGTATGCAAAATTAAATGGTGTTAACGCAGAAGGCATCCGAGCCACAAATGTAAAGAACAAAGGAAAACAAGCTCATAAATTATCATACAGCAAAACTTCAGTAGCTAAGCAACAAAAGTCATACAGAGGTAGGGTATTTAAAAATGAGAATACATTAATTAACAAAACAGTGATATTATTTTAGTAACAACTTTTTATGTTGTTCTTTATCAAATGTGGTATGGTCTCTTTCTGCATAACACCATTCAATTGTAATCAGCCATTACGATTTGTATAATTAATAATAACGAAATATCTGGATAATTAACCTGATTCACAATTAGGCCTCATCTATAGATATCGTTAGTCCTGACTCAACAATAGATCTCATTCTAGTCGTCACAATAAGGCTTCATTATTAGACCTCAACATTAAACCCCACAGTAGACAAACCCGTTACACTTCACTGTTATACCTCAAAACTAGGTTCAAATTTAATACATTGCAGTTAATCCACAAGATCAGACCTCAGCTTTAGGTCTTCAATATTAGACATACATCACTCTAGATAATACAACCAGGCCTCACCACTACGGGTGGATTGCAGAGTCAAGTGAGGAAAATCTTGAGGTATAGGTGGAACTAAGAAGAACTTTAAAATATGAGAATTTTTCCTTTGTATTGCACAGTCAGGAAACTGAGATATTTCAGTTGATATGAAGTGTTTCCACAATAATCGCGAAAAAAGAATTTATCTTCGTGCATCAACTTGCGAATTAGCTAAACTGCTTATTATTTTCCATTTATTATGTACAAAACTTACACGACGGTGATTTGTTAGTTTATATTTAGTGTTTCGCATACAGTAAAACTGATTAAATTCAAAATAAAAATGATACCAAAATACGCCACTCATTATTTTTATAAAATGGTATCGTAACCATTTTGTTTGATAACAAAAGTGACAGTAAATAAACACGATATCGCTTTCATGTAAAAATGTACAATGAATATAAATTGTGTTGTAGAGGCCAGTGTAGTCTTTAATTTACACCATGGTTACGTTCCTCCTCTAAAATATTGCCAATAAATATAAAATAAGAACATTACTCTCCCCCATGTGGCATTCTAACCTCAATTTACGGCCGCCATGATTGATCTGCAGCCTGAGAAATTCTTAAGGAAGGTCTGAAGACACCTTAAGAAAATCTCAATTTTAACTTTTAGTCTCTACAATGAAAATTGTTCACAGTTTACTCAGAAACGCCTTAGTTTTTTATCAATATGACTGTGCAATCGGCCCTACATGTCACAATACCTCTTTATAGATATAACGTTGCCAATCAAATCCAACATCATTAGTAGACTGTACCTTAAGCCATCAATATTAGAATATACTATTAAACCTCACGTAAAGAAATTCAAGGCAATGTTCTTTTTTTACTGTACAAGTTCCATACAGAGTGCAGTGCAGTTATGTCAGGTGGAACATGCTAAACCCTAAGAGAATATGCTGAACTTTATAATAACGCATGTACGAATAACAATGTCCTAAGAAAATAACTTTGTAATTTTTTTTTCGGAAGAAGGGACTTGCGAAACGATAAAAATAAAAGTAGATGTCCTACAAAAAAAATTAACCTGGTATTAAAATAATATAATCCAGACTCTGTCACGGCTCTCACCAATGACTGAATGATTGAAGAGACTTTGGTCAGCTCATAACATCTATATCTTTGGCACTGGTGAGGGATGGCATTATGTATTTAGATGCGTATGTAAGGGGTTGGGGATACGGTATATCTCCAAGAAAACCCGTCGACCAGCATCATGATTCTCACATGCGAAAACACGGGGAGCGACCCATTGGGTATCAAACCCGGATCGCCTTGGTGGGGGGCGAGTGCTCTAGCGACTGAGCCAGTCGTGGCCCCCTAGCCAATAAATCAAAGCCGTGATACGTGAGAAGACGAAGGTAGACTAACAGATAGGCTGTGTATATTTAAATGTCCCTAATAAACCTTGTAGACTGCCTAGTATTTTAAATCCTTGTGCAAGTTGCTGGTAATTATTCGCAAATACAAAAAAAATATTTACTTACCTAACTGCAGAAATAAAGGCTACGTTGAAAACGTTACCGAGTTATTTTTACGTGTAACTTGATATTAAGAGAAAATCTTTTGTGTATTTACTGTCTACTTCCCATTCACGCTTTAGACTATTTGATATGTTGCGAACTTCACATTCATTTATTATTGTTAGTTTGCCATAGTTTTCTTGGTGTGCGTGCTTGCAATCTTTCATGATACATTCGTTCCACATGGAATCTCTAGTTTCGTCGGTATTCCACAATTTTGTTGTTTAATGTGCAGATAAAGTGATTGTAGAATTTCTTTAGTCCGTACTCTGTTCTTCCTTGTCACTGGAATCACTGAGTGAAGAAACCGCATTTCCGAAGCTTAACTTCTACTCACATCTATACTAGTAAGTATGCATGATTCACTACCGTGAAAATAATTGCTTGAAATAACTGAAGTTTTCCTTCGTAACTCGAACTTCTACGTTTTTCACAAACTTTTTAGAAAAATGTTATTAAGAATTCATGGTGGTGAAAAACTTGTTTTGACTTCTTTGTGAGTACATGCATACGTGAAGAGGTTAAATTAATTTTAAACTATGGTAGGATCACTCAAGGCGTCGGAACAAAGACTGAGTGTGTTTCAAACTAAAATTTTCTGGATAGGGCGAATGAGGTAACAGATTCGGACTGATCCGAGTAAGTTTGAAAAGAGTATTCTAATAGCAAATCTGAATGACGGTTTTAAATTATAAGGCCCGAAATGAGATCCAACAGTGATGCGAAAAACATAACTAATTTTAAGGTCATAAATGAAGTCTGATATTAGACTTTAGGTAGAAAGAGAGGTTTATATTTGAGTTACACTGTTGAGATATAAAAGTGATGTTTAGGTATGAAAAGGGGGTAGAAAATAAGGACGTACCATGAGGTATGATTTTCAGGTATAAAAGTGAAGACGAAATCTGATGTAAAATAGTGACGGTCAGTGAGCAAGTTTAGATTGTAGCTTGAAACTTTAGATAAAACGTCAATATATAACGGAGGTAGCCTGAATGTAAGTTATAATTTAAGGTTTAATTCTGAGGGCTAATATTAGAAACAAAAGCAAAGAAAATTGTTGGCGTTGGAACCGCTAGCAAAAGGTGAAAATATGAGGTCTTATGACGAGTTTCAATTGGTGGGGTTTGAAGTTAAGTTTTGGAGTTTGGTCTCACGCGGTGTCTACAAGTGAGGCAATACGGTGAGGTCGAAATGTGAAGAGCCCCATTTGTGCCACTCACACTTATGTTTTATTTCTAGACAACAGCTTATAAAAATATCTGCCAAGTTTTGCTGGTTTATACATACTTCAGGCTTATGATCCCTTTCCCCACCTTTTCTGATATAATGGTACCACACGTCTACATGCCTTGAGCGTTTAGAAGTGTCTACCTTAATCTCACATGGTTCACTTATGAGGATCTTCTGTCCAATTTATTTGAACAGACCCTTGATCCACAATACTTCCTTCACTGCTTCAGCTATA
This sequence comes from Medauroidea extradentata, assembly GCA_003012365.1. Classification (NCBI taxonomy): domain Eukaryota; kingdom Metazoa; phylum Arthropoda; class Insecta; order Phasmatodea; family Phasmatidae; genus Medauroidea; species Medauroidea extradentata. The sequence continues at coordinate 11,199 of PNEQ01049856.1, forward strand.
GCCACGTACCCTGACTTCGCAGTTGATAACGCCACACTGGTATGTTTTCTTGCCTGCCACACAACTGCCCCTCCCGCTGATAATTCCACAAATCACTGTAAGGTTTCTGTCTTTTACATCGTTCGCCCAGCCTGCACCGACGTATACTTTAAATTGGTTTTCCTTTTTTTCATACACAATTCGGTGGTCGTCTGTGCCTTTGAGGTAGCGAAGTGTATATTTTATTTACTGTCAGTGATGAACTGTAGGGTTATTGTTGTTCTGATTTTGCCTACTGTGTATGCGATGAAGTTCTTTTCTTGTACCATTTCCTAAGTATAAAAGACTTCCTGTAGCTAGCTTGTAAACATTTTCTGGAAAGGTTCTGTCATTTCCTATTCAGCTGTTTTTCTTGTTGAATGTCATACTAAAAGGGGAAAAAAATATTCTCTGATAACCACATCTCTTGCAACAACTATCTTTTCCTGTTTCAAACCCCATAGGCGGTAGGCTTTCAAGCTTTTCTGAAAACCTAGGAAGATGCACTCCTCTGCCCGAGGCTGCAATTTATGTTTCTCTAGAGTTGCTACCCATTCTTGACAGCCAAATACCTTGTTTTCCAACTTCATCTTCAGTTAATTACTTTGAATACCAGATTTCGTAAGAAATCTGCCCCCCAATGGTCTTTGAGAGACACCTGTTTTTTCAAATGGCATGCAGTTTACAAAGCTTTCGCCCAAAACTTTGATGGAAGCCTCGCTTGAAGCAACATATACCTAACCATATCTATAATTGTCTAGTTCAGTCTTTCTGCTCTGCCATTTTGCTATGGAGTATAAGGTGCTGTTAATCTGTTTATCGCACTTGTATATTCCAGGTATTCCTTAAATTCCTTACTGTAGAATTTTTCCCCATTGTCTATCAGCAGAATTTTCAATATTCTTTCCTGACGTGTCACAGCACTGATTTGAAATTTTTTGAATTCACGGAATGTTTCCCTTTTCTTGTTTATCACTGCGACATGAGCGTACTTAAAATAGTCAACAAATGTCACAAATATTCAGCACCACGTAACGATACTGGTGAGATTTTGCCCACAATGTCTGAGTGGATAAGACTTAATGGTTCTAGTGCCCTACTATCACTTTCTAGAAACTTCTGCCGTTTTATTTTCCCCTCCAAGCAATCTTTACATGTATCTATCACTTTGTGAAAAGGAACGCTCACCTGTGGTAGTTTATGTGTTTTTTTTTATCAAATCGTATTTGCTATAACTCTAGAGTCACTGCATATTTTCTTGAATTACAATTTGGTCTTCACTTTCCACAGTGTATCTTGTTCATGATCACTGATTGATTTAAATATTTCTACATTTTCATCGGTCACGCTGCAGTGATTTTCATCCCCATTACCTTCTAATCCAGTTTCCTACCAGATATTAGATTATTCTGAAGTTCCGGAACATAAAGTTGTTTGCTCAACTTCATTGTTCAGCTACCGTACTTCTCCTTCAATGTCATGGTTACAGTGCCTACCCCTTTAATTTTCACAAACTGTCCATTTGCCGCTTCCAATAGACCACGTACAATATTACTGAAGTAGTTCATAAAACTTCTATATGACTTCACATGGTGAGATGCTGCAGTGTCAAGTAGTAGACGGTATTAATAATTTCATGATTTCAAAATATTGGTGCTCAATGATTCAAAATTATGTTAAGTTTGTCCCTTACATAACTGATTTCCTTCTTCACCACTTCTTAATCATTGGTTCAAATCTGCAGGTTGTCCCGTAGAACTATTCCTCAAAATCTTGGGGCAATATCTGTCTATTTGCCCTGGTTCATAACAGGAGAAGCATACAACATTATATTAATTGTTTGTATCGTTTCCAGGTCCTCATTTTAATTCTGAATTGTATTTGCTAGGTTGCGTACGCCGAATTGGCATACCTCTGGCCTGCCTCATGGAAGCGTTGTGATCTTCATTTCTCTTAATTATTTTTTCTTCGAGCAACATCTTGGCCTTCACAGCTGATGAAATAATATAATCCTCATCCTATTATAAGGCTCTCATGAGACCTTCACATTTTTCCAGCGGAAGGCCCATTAAGAAAAACATGAATACTACAGACTTGCCTTGTTCAGCTTTCGATTTAGGTTCTGGATCCTTGACATATATTCTTGCAAAGTGATATCAATATCATCAGTATTAACAAAATTAAACATCTCCTTGAGGATTATAACTGAATGCAGCAAACCATAAGTAGTGTGAATACCTTCTAAGTCATCCTAAGCTTCACTTACCATTTTGAAATCGCCGGTGTCATCTAGATATGTATCGCTCATTTCCAAGGTTAAGAAACTTAATCCCTTTCGATTTTTTTTTTTTTTTTTTTTTTTTTTTCGTAATTTCTCCGATACTAGTGGCTTAGGTTATTCGACGTAAACCGGGACGACAACCTCCCAACAATCCGTCTGTTCAAGAGGTCGTGTCAGGGGTTTCAGACGCATGTATGCAACCCGCAATAACCCCGTATAAATCAAGGGTAATTTTACGTTCTTTATAGCAATGAGAGTATTACACATATCAACGATATCTTCGCGCTTTATCAAAGACACAGCCGTTCTTAATAGAGCTGCGTTCTGCAATATGAAGCATAACAAACGGTTACATTAGCAACGTGATACTAAAAAAATTTCGTAAAATTTGTAGCAACCATTTTTTTGGGCTTGACTTCGGCGAACGCAGCGAAAATAAGAACGACTCTATCTTTGACAAAGCTCGAAGATAACGTTGATATGTGTAATACTCTTATTGCTATAGATAACGTAAACTTAGCCTTGATTTATATGAAGTTAATACATGTTGCATACATGCGCCTGAAACACTTATTACGGTCTCTTAAACGCCGCCGACACATGCGCTGACTACAGAAAATAATTATCTGGAGGTAACAGGGGTAATTATATTCTTCTGATAGAAACATGACTACAGATTTTTTACCAATATTACTCTGAATAATTTTACATGATCGCATCACGCACTCATTTCCTGACTGCTAAAACTTCTAACTACCAAGCACATTAATAAAATTCATCCTTTGTCAAACGTAACCACGCTTTTATTTCCAAAAAAATTTGCCTGAACATATGAACCTGTTTTTGTTGAGTCCACCAAAGACAAAACACACAAAACATATTGCCCTTCTCAGCATACAGTTTTTTTCTCATAGGTGATGCTCAACACAGACTACAACAATGGTGAAGTTTAAAACTGAGAACTAATGGTCTACTGGCGTAGTTTATTGGTGATGCCCTATTGCGAAGTCTACAGTAAGGCATAATTATGAACCCTGTAAGTTTTAAAGACGTGTCTAATTAAGAATTAAAATGGCGACGTACAAAAGTGAAGTCTAATGGTGCGGTATGAAAGTTAGGTGTAATCGTTATATGCACACGTGAGGTCCGCTTATCACGCATATTTCGTAACTTTACATAAAACATTGGGAAATATAATAAATAACTTTGGAGGAATAATTACACAAGTGACAATAATACTTAATTTTTCTGTACACAACGATGTGTAATATTTTGCTGACGAAAATGTGATTCAGTTTAGTAATAACATTTTTCTTTGTGGCCATAAATCAACAGATAGTAGGCAAGTGATCGATACGAAATAGACCAATGTGCCAGTGGCAGTGAACGCAGAAAGTAATTTGTAAACAATAAGTCAATAAAATGTGGCGGATTTCAATAGCATAAACAATTTGTTGATAACATAGGTAGTAGATAGGACGCCATAGCGACAAGTAGATAATCGTTATTTAACTTTCTTTAATAGTTAAAAAAATTAAGGTGTTTAACTATTAGCAAATTTGGTGAAATGTTAGGAACTTTTGTAATTTTTTTGGAGGTTAACATTAAAGGACACATAATATTTCATGTCAATGCCGAAAGGGTTCGCGGATACGGTTCTTTGCTCCAGATATCATCTAAAATTTTAGAGTAGGAGGGGAACTAAGGATAAAATGCCAATTCGTGGAATTGTTACAGAATTTTGCGCAACCCGAGAAAAATTCGAGATATTGTAACCGGTTTTTAGAAACAAACGTGGGTAACACCTTCAGGAATTTTACTGCTGTAGAAAAGTTAATTATGACAACCGGGACCTCAATCCAATACAGCCATCGTTTATATCAAATTCTGCTCATTACAAATGAATACCATGTTTTCATTGTGTACAAATAAAAAAGTAAAAAGATACAAACTTGAAAATATGGAAGTAAAGTATAGCGTGAACCAATTGTAAACGTTCTTAACTATTCATCGGCCAGGGATTAACAGTTTGATACCTTACGAAAATCTTAGAATTATTTCATCTAAGTTCCTGGTTTTAACGCGTAGTATTAGTGATATACATACAAATATACCTATATATAATATTTATTTAATTATTCCCTACCCCCACTACATTAACCATCCAAATTCAATTGGTTTGCTTAGCTAACCCTGGAGGAACAATTCATGGCAACATATAATTAATAGTAGGTTATCAATCTATGAAATTTAATTTTAGACTTTGGATCATTTTGACATACACAGCTCTATTTCTAGTAAGATAAATGTGGTTTTTTCCTGTCAAGGCGGCAATTTTAAAGAAAATCAAACATATTATAATTGTATTTTAAATGCTTATGTACATTCAGTACAAGAAAACACAGACCCCCAATAACACACGAAAGCAAAGTGTTCTGAAACACGTTATTGTTTAGTGACAAGAGAAAAGCACGATGCTCTCCTAGTCAGCATGATACATATATTAGCTTGCATTCAAATGGAATCAAAAAAACACGAAACAAAAATATCACAGACAGATGTAAAAATTGGTTGAATGAATGATTTCGTCACATTACTAAATGTGCACCATTGAACATGTTAGCTATAAAATCGTGTGATCGGAAAGATACATAAAATATAACTGGTGCGTATTTACTGAGCTATAAACATTCCTGTTAGTGACAAATTATCTCAAATTCAGTTAGCTCCTATTAAGTTCATCGTGGGGCTGAATGATCAGCTGTCGCATGCAATAATTCTCTAACAGTAAACTTTTACTCTCTGCAGTGAGGACTCGTAAAGAGGAGTCCTCGACTGGCGCATGGACGGCGTTGCAGCGTTTCACGCTTGTTCTATGCTTCTATGTTTTGAACAATTCAGCACGCTTGTTAGAAACATGATTTTAGGGCCTCTCGAAATGGCTATAAACACTTTTTTTTTGTTAGACTTCTGTAACTCCAAAAATATTACATAAATGCGTAAAGTGTAAAGCGAGAGGCATGCGTTGGTCATTGCTTCATACTATTCAAAAATAAAAAAAAAAATTGTTTTCACCACTTAAAATTCCGTAGAAAAAAGAATTCAACGAAAACCTTGCACACCAGTTTGGCGCTGCGAATTGAGGCGACATGCTTCTCGTCAAGCGTGGGACACTGGCTCTTATCGCTACGCTGTTCCTACGTGTCAAAGGTGGAAATTTCACACCGGCGTACACTCCTCTTAAGCCTACGAATTTCCACAGTCCTTACGACAGCAGATACATCTTTTGTTATGCCTAGTATCTATTGTGATATAGGGTTGAAAGGAAAATAAATTGTAATTTGTTCAATTACCTTTATATAGGCCTACCCAACATTATAGAAAATAACACTAAACAAATAATGTGAGAAACACATAACATATAATTGATCACATAATTCGGAGACTCTGGTAGCTTGGTTAGAAAAAATAAAACTACTCTAACTCGTACACAACAAAATACTGGAAATTTTAGTTCAGCGAGTTAAACAAAACAGCACCGATTCACACCAGCTTAACAATGAATATACGGAATTAAATTTTACTCTCCTGACTGGAGAGATTCATAGAAAGTCACTGTAGTTGTACTCGATATCTCGTTAATGTATTCAGAGCCACAGCTGTCAGTCTGATAATGAAAAGCACTCTTGAAATACCTTCATTAACTTCTCTACAACAAAGACTTATTTTAATAAGTTAAAATTGTTTCCTTATTTGCAATAAGCCCAGTTTTTTCGTAACTTTGAATAAAAACTAATATCAGTAATTTAACGCTGGATGTTGTCGTAATCTTCACAGCCTATTACGTATCAATTTCGTACGTTACTGTATATTAAGAAGGTCATAAAAACTGCAACTACAGTCATACTTGAGTACTTGGGTGTCGTTCTGGTTCCTTGGTTGAGCTGACAACTGGAACCATGCAGTAGCTATATGTAGTCTTCTCTAAATTTCCAAGATCACTTTCGCAGCTCACCGATGCTAGAAAAACATTTTCTTATTCCCGAAATTATATTCCATTTTTTTCTTGTATGTTCCTAACAAACTTCTTTATTGATTCCAATACGCGACAAAAGTTACTTTTGTCTTTGCAATTAATTAAACTAAGTGCAGTGGTTTCACCATAGTCACGTGAGCTGCTTAAACTATAATTTCATTGCGTACTCACAGCTTTAACAAAACAAAATAACATCAAATAAGTCTATTAAATCACCAAAATTTAAAAACGTTGAAATAATTCTGCTTAGGGTCTGTCATAATAGAAAAGCACGTTACCAGAGAAGTCAATATACAAGAGTAATTAAGTAATTACCAGAACAACTGCAATGTAACGTGTCAATGGCTTTTTTATATGTTACAAAGGATTTCATGTGCAGAATCGCTGCTCACACATCATGATGCCATGGCAGTTATCAAAGAATATATTAATTGGTTTAAATCGTCCGCATTGAAGATAACTGCCCTTGAACTTCTTAAAGGATACCCTTGAGCCTGCATAATCGAGACAATGGCATGGTTACTTAAACACAAGTCCGTTGGCGTGTTGAGGTGCCACGTTTAATTTTCTAATATATTTTTGTCCTTAAATTAAGTTTTTTCGATAGCTAAAAATGTTATATTTAATTATTTAATTTTTACTGCACACGCTTGTAGCTCTTATCTTTCAAGGCGTTTACTATAGAATTTATTCAGTACAACAACTGAAAGTTTACTATAGAATTTATTCAGTACAACAACTGAAAGTTTACTATAGAATTTATTCAGTACAACAACTGAAAGTTTACTATAGAATTTATTCAGTACAACAACTGAAAGTTTACTATAGAATTTATTCAGTACAACAACTGAAAGTTCACTATAGAATTTATTCAGTACAACAACTGAAAGTTTACTATAGAATTTATTCAGTACAACAACTGAAAGTTTACTATAGAATTTATTCAGTACAATAACTGAAAGTTTTCACAGTAGAAACTAAATTAAAATTTTTTTAAACAATGCACAATATGGCTTTGGGCTTGTAAACAGTCTCCTGACTTCTCTGGCAGAGGGTAGGCGTAGATACGTCCCAGTGACAACACCAGTCACCAATCCAATTGCGATGCAAGACAATGAGTCCCAGTAACTACCTCTCTCAACTCTGCAAATAGAGAGGAAACATACACGAAAATACTAACTGTAAGGCTATGGAAATTAACAACAGCCAGCCTGACAGATTTTAGGTGTTTCCCTTTTAGCTCCCGTAGCAAAATAATTTAAACAAGCTAACGTCTCATTCGTATCGCCACTTAGTAAGTGCATTTTATATCAAATTGTACTTATAATAAATGTCATAAAAACATCATTAGAGAACGTGTAAAGGTCAAAGACATTTACGTTACTTAGCGTTTTATTAAACTCTATAGTGTGTTAACCGTTGGAGCTATTATGTAATAGTTAAATTTAAATAATTAAATTTTATTAACTTTAGCAAAATTGAATTATAGTTAATTTTCAATTTTTCATATCTTTCTGACTTTGTGAGTAGGGTGTTGTCGTTTATTAAGTTACTTGTTGCTAATTAGCAGTTTACTACCACAAGCCGGGTGACTTTGGACACGACAATTGAGGTGACATCAATATTTACAAATAATTATTTTTCACATGTATGGTAGCCCTGAATTAAAAAAAAATATTTGTGATGAATTTAAAAAAAAAATACATAAATGTCCACATGACATTTAATTTACATTTACTCATAGTTGACAACAATGGTAAATAACAAAATAATATAAAAGTGTCGCAGGGTTTCCCACGAATCCAAATTCATCACCGCTTAAGGTAATTTAATTGTTGTGCTGAGTGCACATTTATTGTATATTGAATTAATTTTATGCGCCGGTGTACATGAAACCAGTGAGATGAGACGATTAAACAAACTATAATCCCATAGTTTGTTATGAGGTAAATAACATATGACATTTTTGTAACTTACCACGCTGGTAAGTAGGTTTGAAGTGTTAAATATATCGAAACACAGATAAATCAGTGTATATCGCTAACCACTACGTCAAAAAAGGTAAAGTTTTGTATGTTTTTCAAAACATTTTAAATGGTTTGTCTCAGCTCAAGAAGTGTTCATACAAAATTTAACATTCTAACTAATAAATTATTTGTTTTCTGTTTTAAAAGTTATTGGTGCAATTGGTTGTGATTATTGGGAAATATCGTTATTTTTTATTACGCTATTATGTTCTATAACCATACATGTAATGTAATAATTTCTGAACATCTTCTTTTTTTTAAAAAATTTCGTAAGATATATATATATAGTGAGTATGAGTAAATTTTGTCAGTTTCAGCTGTTAAACTTCGTAGCGTGATAAACAGAATCCCAAACATAATTAAAGACTTGCCAGATATTTGGAATAATATTTCTGAATATCAATAGACCTGGGCTGAACAATATGGAGGACATGAAGTACCTTTAAGGCACTGACGTCATGATGGAGTGTGCTAAAAAATACATTTATTCTTTCACTTTTAAACGTATTTCTTATAGTTCATTATGACTCATTGGCACTTAAAAAAAGTAGGTTTCTAGAAACACAGGCAAAATAGTTGCGTCCTTCATGAAGTAATGAACAGGAAGTTAGAATGTTTTCTCAAAATCGATTCTTAGAGTACATATTGTCCGCCATGTTTATTGTCTAAGTACGCATAGTACAGTATTCCGCGTTTCTTCACAGATTAATTCGTTTCTCTTTCGTCTGGAATTGCTATGTATATAGTGTTAATATGGAATGTTGGTACTATCTTTTATGGAGTATCTTATAATAGGGTTTGGTAATTATTTTTTGCTGTTTTATTATAATGATAAAAACACAGTTTAAAGTATAAGTTATTTTTAATATTTTTATATTAATCAGTACAGACGCATTGTTATTTTTAAAAAATCTTTAATAGTGTCACGAATCTGTTCAAAATGGTATTTCGTGATATGGTATTACAATAAGGAACGTAGGCCTATATTGCTTAGGGCTGTCGTAACAAAATCGTATAAGATATAGATAAAGTCATTAAAATCATAAATGAAATTTTTTCTAATTCGAAAACTATACAATTTTGTATGTATGTCACATTATTTCAAATTTAAATGTACATATACTTTTTAATTCACTGTGTCATTAATACCCAAAGAAATGCAGTTACTACGTAAAAATTCAACTGCCAAGTTTTCATCGTTATGCATTATTCACAAGTTCGTGAAAGCGTCTCTGGAGCTGCCTTATAGACACTGGTGTGTGGCGCAGGCAGGGTTCATTGACGTCAAGAAGAGCTGGTAGATACAGAAAGGGAGCACGAGGCATAGTGAGGATCACTAGAGATTGGGTGCGTCTCCAGGCAGCTGGACATCACCAGATAAGACCTCGTAAGTTCCAGGATCAAGCCCGTCTCTCCAGCAGCTAACTGGATGCCTCCTCAATAAGAGATCTAGCTCCCCAGGCAAGGTGGCTGCTACCAGAGTATCTGTATCCTGCTATCTTGCTCACGAAAAAACTTTCCTCTGTCTTACTTCTTTCTTCCGTTTGATTCACTTGTTTGGAAATACGTCCTTATCTCGGTTGGCATGCACAGCTCATGTATCTTGTGCTGACTTGTTTGAAAGTTTATAACTTACGCAGTTTTGATAATTGTGGGAAAAACATGGCTTTTGTTATGATGTAATATGCATACGTCTGTGTACACGAGCCGTTTTAATACTATGCTAAGTCCGTATAATTCGTATTTAGTTCTAAGGTACAGCAAAATTAGTGACATATTTTTGTCATTAACTTCATTACTAATTGCTTAAATATTTTTTATATTAATACTCAAATTATTTTTCAGATATTCAGAAGAGAATGAATGATTACACAACTAGAAACAATGGAATTCTTTAGGAGAGTACAGGTGATTAGCTTATTTTATCAGACAAACATAATCAACTGATATAAGGGCAGTTCACTTCACTTTTGCAAGACAACGCTATGCAAGTAATGATGACAATCACATTATTTCTCATCCAGCACATGAATCTCATTTACTTGTGTGGTCCTCGCAGGATGGTAGCGGTTACACAACTGTTGGCTACCTACGAACATCCTATGGATGTCCTTGAGGGGCAAGTGAGAACAAAATTTGTATTCCTGATCCTGCGAGTATTAAAAGAGGAGGTCGATTGTCGATCGAGAGTGACGTGATACGGATACCCCCTAAGGTTGTTCTACTGATGTCCCGTAAAGTGAGGTAACTTTGTACGGGCAACTATGTACTAACAGGCTAATTTCATCCCATATCAAAATTAATGATATATTTCATTCCATAAGTCTTAATGTTTTTATTGTTGAAACTATGAAAGGTGAAGTCTTCAACAATTTGAGGTTCAGCAAACCTTCATTTACAACGAAAACAAAAGTTGTAAAAATTTACCATGAAACTAAAAATTGTAGCCCCAATTTACAGTACATTATTCCACATTTGACTACAGTTGTACTTATCATTCTAGATTGTCTCAGGCCATCCCGTAGCTGTGAAAAGAAGATGTCCTTAGGCAATGTATCGTTACTGTGAGAGTATGGATCTCCTTAGGACATCCATATTTGAGCTGCCGAGGATAATGAGGATGACGCAGTTATGACAGCCTAAGGACCCAATTGAAGGATAAGTTGAAAAAAACTCCTTCTGTGAGGAGTGTAATGTCGATTGTTGCAGGCAACAGAAATTGCGCCACGGATTATGATGTTTAGTGAACTTAAGTGAAACTTTACGATTAGCGAGAGCAGTGCGGACCTATCACGAAGGAAGGAAATACCTTGAAAGAGGAGACTCAGAGTCTTGATTAGAACAATTCTTTAATAAATAGTTATAATACGGCACCATCAAACTTATTAGTGCAATCAATATAAATGTCTATTCGACGAAGAAGCTAAGCAGTTCTATTTCATAATGCATTTGTAAATACATGTAGTAATATAATTTAAATAAAATATTTAAATGTAATACAAATACTTTTAATTAGGTGTGGTATTTATGCATGATAAGTGGGGGTTGTACATTATTGCATTGAAACAGTATTTCACCGAACGGTCATGAAGGTTATCAGCCAGCACTTACGACCTTCATGTGCTACGTTATGGTAAGTTATGATTTAGACTATATCAACACTTGTGAACAAATTATGTATTATTACATTCAAGGTGTGTTATTTGATGGGCACATTTTCTTAAGTCCATGCTTTCTACTAGTTTTGCGATGGTTAATTATTTAAGCTGAAACGAGAGCGGATATCGCACATCTGTTGGGTAGTTATGACAAAAATTGTATTTTCCGTAACAGCTAGGGACTCTTGTTTTTCGCGAAAAGATTTTTACCCCACTTTGCTTCAGTGCCTTACGTGCACACCTGCAGCTCAACTTCTTGGCTACTGACAGACTGTTCTGTGCAGAGTCGTTATTAAGTTGACTGTTCCAATCAGTACACGGATAACTGCCACACATCACGTCTGTGATTTACGGGTTTACCCTCCACACGCTGGGTGTATTAAGTTGACTGTTCCAATCAGTACACGGATAACTGCCACACATCACGTCTGTGATTTACGGGTTTACCCTCCACACGCTGGGTGTTACGGCATCCAATCACTGACCACAAAGCAGAGATGCAGGTGCGCACGAAGGCACTGAAGCAAAGTGATGCAAAAATATTTTCGCGAAAACTATCGGGCCCTAGATATTTTAACTGTCACGAGCCTTGAGATTCTACCGGCAAATCACAGACATGTGGTGTTGCAGGAAAGTGTTTGTAATTGGCTCAGACAAATGAGATACGGCTCTTCACACAGACACGCTGCCAATAACCATGCAGTAGAATTGCAGATGTGCACGTAAGGCGCTGAAACAGAATGGGGCAAATTTCTTTTCGCGAAAAAACATGGTCCCTAGTAATAGCTTATTTTTTTAAGACGTAAAGTTATGTGGTTTTGACTAGAAAGTCAACTAACAATAACTTCGTTAATTACATGATACTAAGACCATAGCATTTACTTTCTTGAAAAAATCAACAAACATGGAGAAAACTATTTTAAACGTATGTATCTCTGCTTCTGAGCTCAGACCACGTCAGATGTTCGGTTCCTCCCAACGTTTCGGCTACACTTGTCGTTGCCATCTTCAGGGTTGTACTTAGGTCGAACTGTTCGGATGCCCGATATGTACTGGATGTGCCAGCCAATCGCAGCCCAACTGTGCTGTGATTGGCCGAGCATCGTGGCCAATAAGAGGCAATCTTGTTCCTCAGTTTTGCGCTATGTTCCGCTTCTGTTGTGGAATAAGTTATTTTTTTTTTTAGAGTTATTTTGAACAAAACTACCACATAGGATTATGATATATACTATGGTTAGGCTTAAAGATAATAATCGCGAATACGGTAGAAACAGCAAGCAAGTCCTTAAATTGTTGTGTTATTACACGAACTCCCGCGGTGTACGTGTCGTAGCTCGGTGCGTGTAACGGCAATACGAGCATAGAGTCCTCGTCCTGATACAGCCTGATGACAACTGACGCGAGGACCAGTTCAGATGTTGTAGCCGCTAATCAAAATGTTCTGTATCCCGATTGACCAGCTGGGACACCAACGGCAGATGACCGGCTGGTGTGACTTACAGAAGTGCCACCGCAGCTCTTGAGATTGACCGGTAACCACCCCCCCTCCCCCTGCAACTATAGCACAGATGACAGACTAGCTGCTATTCTTCCCGCTGAACTCCGATTTGATGGTTGACGAGTGACGTCAGACGATGTTGAACAAGTAAGTCGAGTGTTCCCGATATGGTGAGCTTTGGTATAAAGATGTTACGAGCTGGAACGCTGGAATAGTTTATATACCTGATCGGGATTTTCGCTACGAAGACTTCCGGTGCTGTGGCCTGTTTTCTCCTATCCCTGAATTCCTGTGATTGGTTCTGTATGGACTAGGGAAGGGAGCAAGATCACTTATATATACTGGGATCAGGTGATGATGCGTGAGATATGGCGAAGCAGCGAGCTTGAAGTTGAGTATCGTACGTTAGGCTTATATTGTCATCAATATTCTTGGTAGTCATAATTTATGTACGCTATAGTAATTGCTGGAATTTATAGCCGGTGGATATTGCTAGGGTATATGGAACTATTTTCAGCAAAGTCATAGAAATATTTATACGGTTTGTAAAAGTGAGAGATTTGTTTAACTGTTGCTCAGAGATATTATTTATCTTTGAAATAATTCAGTGTTAATTTGGGTGGGTAATCGGATAGGTTTTCGTGACTGAATCAGCCACAGTTTTTCTGAAACATTGCTTGTTAACTCTGAGATGTCGTAATGTTGTGAAAAGTGTTGAAATTCTTTATTATGACATATCTGATTAAATTTCCAAAATACGTGTTTTGGTGCCATATGTTCAATTTATTTTAACGGAAGTGTTGCCTTATTAAAAATCAATATAAAGACTTACTATTTATGCAATTGTGCTTGTATAAATATGTTAAAACTATCTCTGTTTTGAGGTATTTTATAAATAATAATTTTTAATTGAAGCCAAAAGGCGCCATTTGTGGTTTTATCCTATGTATTGTATTGTTGGCACTAAAATTATTCCTACTTGATTAATGTTTAGATGCCATGTTGACTCTAGATTTATAATTTGAATTTTCCCTGTAGGCACGTTTGTAGTGACAGTATACACTGTATCAAAGTTTTTATAGTTGTAATACTTGAAATTAACTGTGTTCTTGTATTTTTTCGGTATCTGAAATTCTGCTTTGAAGTAAAAGAATAAGAAATATAATATTAGTTCTAATTATATCACAAATCTCTATCAATTTTGTGTCACTGTTTTTTCTTATTACTATTCCATTCCGATGGTATTTCATGGTTAAATTTATGAAAATTTGGTGTATATTATTTCTTTCTCAGACGAGTCAGAGTACGTTAATTTGTCTAGTTCAGATGTTCCTTCGGATGCTTTTCCAAATATTTTGGTTACTGATTTTGGTGTCAGTGACTTTATCTGGCTGTCACTAAAGATGCGCAGAGGATCTCTGGGCATAATTACCACACCATAAAGTAATTTACTTGGTCAGGTCATTAGAACTACAATTGTCCTGTAGGCTACAAGACTACTGAATTAATTTGTCTGTAGTTTTGTATATGTCACATGGCGTGAGATGCAATTATAGTGTTAGAAGTTTTCACACTTATCGCAGTCGAGAAATTAAGCAATGTAAAAATTGTTAAATTATGTTTATTTGCTTTGTTACAAGACAACATTTGCATTTAGTTAAGTTCTATGATTTTATATTTACGACAAATATGTACAGTATCTAGCATCACTACACTTAGTACACACTTCGTACTTAGTAATGAGACTTGCATTTTATGCATTTTGTTTTTGCCACGTTCTTATTATCAAAATGGCATACATTGTAACATGTCAGTATTTGTTTATTTTCCTATGTGATTTCTTCTTACATGTGAGACATTATTTAATTTTGACCAGACCTCAGATAATTATCTATATGTGTAATGAGTATAGTGTTTTAGCTTGTTGTATGACTTTAATTTTTGCCAGACCAGATTATTTGCATTTTAGATTACGACTGACTAGTTGCTCTATGACTATCCTGATATCCATTCTCACAGCCCAACCCACGAAGTTTTGAACTGTTTTGCCAAGAGCTGATTAGATGGTGGATTAACGCTTCTAAAAACAATGATTGGTTTTTGTCGCCTTCGGACATTTTGTTATTATTACTACAAGGTAAGATGAGGAGAGCTGCAGCAAAAAGGTCGTTGCTGGCTCTAGGTTTTACCTTAATGAATACAAGCCGAGTCGAGATGTTAGTTCAGGTCGCCTCTATCACTTAAATGGAATGTTAACGGTGCAATCAGCTTTTAAAATTTGAAATTTGAAACAGTGTTTTCTGAAAAATTCGGAAATCATGTGCATTGTGTTATCGACTACTGTAATCCCACAGCAAATGCTCGTTCAAACGTTCCACCTTAATGATAATAACAGCAGAGACCACCCTTACATTGCATCCTATAACCTTCTTGCAAACTGGGGAGTTAAACATTTAAAGAAGTTTTATTGAAATTTGAAACGTTAGTAACGAAAATCACCCTCTTGTCCGAACACGCTCACGTCAAACGTTTTCGAAAAATCTGGAAATAGAAAGTGACTTGCCTTACAGGTAGGCTACCCACAACACGTAAAACGTGTACATATGGTGAAGGAAGGACAATGTTTTTATTCAGTATCTGCAATATATGGCTATGTACTAACGTGAACAGCGCTTTTAACGTTTCGATTACAGAGGGCTATTGGTGTTGTACGTCATATAGTATTTAAGGGTTATTTCGCCTATTTTGTACTACGAAAGCACGTTATGTCATTGAGTTAATTACAAAAGCCAAAATTGTCTGAAAAACACCGACGAAATCCACTTACTTACATGCAGCTTACGAAAAATTATAACGCTTCTCACATGCTGTCTGAGAGGGATCTGTACGCATAATGACTGGCATTACGCTACTGCGCCTGTCATATGAGCGCACAATAGCAAAACACATGTGGCTGGTATGTTGATCAACCATGGCTATAGGTCATTCGAAATAAAGTGAGCACTGAAGATTTAACATTTGAAAAAAAATAACTAGCCGTTACTGCATATTGGTCAACATTAACAATGTAGTACAGGCGGCAGACAAAATAAAACTGCAAATCTGGATATAAAGGAGCCACTTTGTACACGCATTCCCTATGCAGTAAAGAGTAATTTTAGATCAGGAGGCATTCGAAAATCCCGCGTGGGCTCCTAGCAGCCGCCATTTTCCAAGATGGTGGCTACATAAATTGAATAATTAATTCCTAGACTCCTATTACTCCGATTTTCATTTTTTTAATTATAGATATTGACTTGAACTATAAGTTGTCTGTCTACGTTTTTTTGTAAGTTGTACCGTTTTTGGATAAAACAAAA
This sequence comes from Medauroidea extradentata, assembly GCA_003012365.1. NCBI lineage: Eukaryota > Metazoa > Arthropoda > Insecta > Phasmatodea > Phasmatidae > Medauroidea > Medauroidea extradentata. Next base: position 27,576 of record PNEQ01049856.1, read on the forward strand.
TAAACAACTGAAATTTTAAGATAAAATATTATTACAGTTTATTTTATAATTTATAATTAATGAAAACAAGTTTATGTTGTAAATTAAAGTTGCCTCAATCTTAATTCTCACTTGCCTAACTGTCAACGTGTATCTCATACATTTCCTATAATAAATAAAAACAATATTTTCAAGAACTAGCACACGGCTAAATAAAAGTGCTGAAGTAATTGCAATTTAGAAAATTAATAACTCTTTAAAAAAACTACAAAAAAAAAACTAAACAAACAAAATTCCTTACCTGGTATTGCTTCATGACATTTATTTCAATATTAACAACAAAGTTATATTTCTCCCACAATTGTGTAATTTTTTCGGTCACATATTTGAATTTTCTCTTATTACATTTCCATCTCATTCTCTTCGTTATCAGACCCGAAATTGTACAAATTTTACATTACTAAACACTTATAATGGTATGCATGTACATTGCACAACCTAATTAATTTTTATTTCACATGAACATATGATGATACCTTTCACACGAATCTATTCTCTATTTTTAGAACAGTGAATTTAAAGTTTCCGTCAACTTAAGAATATTAAACCCTTATTAATAAAAAAATGTGTGGTGTAAATCTGCCCGAAAATTAACAAAAGTATCCCCAACTTACGATAGTAGAAGCAAATATATAATATGTGAAAAACATCTCAAACTTACATTTCATTCGTGCATGATCCCGGCAAAATGTGCAAGGAAGTGTGCAAGGGAGACCAGCAGACACACATGAGCACCTTGAAGCACAGCCTGCTTTGCATCTACATCTGACAAGCTCATGACATGCCTCCCAGATTGGTGGTAAAGTTGACCATCTAGGAACCCACTCTTCTATTCTTCTCTGCCAACCCCACAACTCAGGGGAAGGAATAGTTGGTACTGGTGTGCATGAGTGTCCCCAAATATGGCCACATTGGTACCAGGACCGTAGTGTGTGCTGATATAGGGCTGCAGATTAATTACAAAAAAAATGAAAATCGTAGTACTAGGAGTCGATAAATTAAATATTCAATTTATGTAGCCGCCATCCTGGAAAATGGCGGCTGCTGGGAGCCCACACGGGATTTTCGAATGCCTCCTGATCTAAAATTACTCTTTACTGCTTAGGGAATGCGTGTACAAAGTGGCTCCTTTATATCCAAATTTGCAGTTTATGTCTGATATCAAGGACGAACCGCCTGTATTAATAGATATACATTATTGTTTGTATGGTTGATTGTGAATTATTACATGTAGTTCCGTGTATATTCTTATTTGAATACAGCAGTAGTGAAAGAACATCAAAATGCAGAATACTTCTCTGTATACCATATACTTTAAAATATTTTCTTATGATCTTATTGTCATACCTACTGACTGTGTAGTTTGACTTGATCAGCGCCACGACAACGTGATGCAACCGCCCATCTGTTATATTTTACGATCGCCAGCCTGCGCGTATGGAATTAGAAATAGCGATTTTTTTTTCTGTTTCACACATTAATAAAATACGTTATTTACTGTTTTTGTTAATTGCGTCGTCGTTCATGGTAGTACGCTGAACGGAACTTGAATTCTTGAATTGCGTGTCTCATGTGTCTTCATAGTGGCGGTTTTGAATTACAAATTAATATACTACGAGTGAATTTACGAGATAAGTAACGGCAACAGTGTGTGTCGTAACCAATTAGAGTCGATGCAGAGAAAACAGTGGTTGAAAACGTTAACTCGCAGGTATTTATAACTAAGATTACTATTGAGTATAACATATATACAGTGCCCGTTCATTTAATGAGTATATATTATGGATAAAATTTATCGCAGTGTAATGTAAACATTGTACAAGCCTATGTAAATAAAAGCACGTGGCAATGTTTATGTTTACATGCAGCGGAAAGATATAAACTGGCGAAAAATATAATTTAATCAGGGCTTTTTTGAGTGCTCAATTTATCCCGAATCACCTACATAGATAATATGACTGCTACAAAACACACTGTTGGGCGCACACATTTGCTTGGCACGCACACAAGTAGTAGGAAGCAGTATTTCTTAATATAAATTACAACACCATAACATCTGTGCGCAGTGCACGTTGGTACATAGCCATGTATTGCAACTGTTGAATAAAAACATTGTCCTTTTTTTCACGATACGTACACGTTCCTTTGTGTTGTGGGTTGCGTACCTGTAAGACGAGTCACGTTCTGTTGCCATTTTTCTTGAAAACGGTTGACCTGAGCTTGTTCTGTCAATATGTGCCTTATTTGTTTTATAAGTTCCATTACTGAATAAAACGTTATGAAATGTTTGACATTCCATACGCAACTAACGTATGCAATAGAGAAGTGGCCACCCCTGTTATTTTCATAATGGCGGGGGTATTAACGAGCATTAGCTGTGTTACACGGGGATACCAACACAGGCTAGTTATAGACTGTAAAAATACTGTTTTCCGTGCTTTAACGTGTAATTGACGAGTTTGTAATTAACGATGCTGTAGTTTACGAATATGTGAGAGCTCAGTCAGACAATTTTCCTTAAGTTGATATTTTCATGGTTTGCGAATATTTAAAAGAAATGCGTGATTTAATATTCCCGAAGTGAAAGGCGCCAAGGCTGAAAGGTAAGTTCCAAAATAGACGTGTTCTGTTGAAGAGTAAATGGTTTGCAATTGCAACGCATTTGAAGACTTTTATAAAGATTAACGTGAACATTTTTACTAAGGCAAAGTAAATATTAATATACAAAACCTTGTTATAACCACATGGTAGTGGTAAAGTCTGATTAGGCCAATGTTGATATTTTACAACACAGTAAGCTTTAACCTAAAATGTGTTGTTTGCAGATAACTACACACAGAAAAAAATTATTAATTGGAGTTACTAAAAATTGTTTTATTAAATATACATTTTTGTCAGTCTTGATATATACTGTATAAACTACTCACCTAAGCCTGCTTGATTTCTGAGGCCTATACGATTTATCATAGAACCACTGAATTCCACCATAACCTGTAAATTAATTGCCTAATATAAGCTATTTTGTATCTTGTTTTCTTCAAACATTTAATTGCTTAGTTAACCATTTTATCAATCCCTTATCACATATTTTTTCTTATAATGTAACCTAACCTAAAAATAATGAGCGTTAAATAATATAGGAGCTAGAGTAAATTTTTGAATGTTGTGTGTTTATTATTAGGCCTACAAATGCATTAGTAGGTTAGGAGCCGAATGCTTATAGTTGGGGTCAAGTAAAACTTCAAGTTTAACTTACTAACTTTTTAGCATAATATATGGGTAAACATAAAATCACAGCATTCGTTTTGCAATAAATGCTGTCAAAACCAATAATATAGACAACTAAAGTCAGACGTAAAACAACCATACATTTGGCCCTCGGCTACAGTATGACTTGTTTCAGATTACATTTGTGACAGTAAAGTTTAGGCAAACTCATATTATTTTCAGTGTATATTTGTAAAGTCTACCGTGCTAACAGCACGACAGCATTTGGTTCACAGTAGCTATAGTGAGTCACAGAAATACTGGCGTCTCGGCGCGCTACTTGAAACCATCTCCGGCGTATTTTTTTTTTTTTTGGGACGGAAAAATAGTTTGCTGGCAGAATTCGCACTTGTGTTTGTACAACGAGGTACAAAACACCATTTACTATTCGACATTTTGACGAAATGTTTAACTCCAGAACCATTAACCTAAGCGTCGTCCCACATTGCCCGGTGTTGTCACTGCGCTCGGATGGCTTGTGACGTCAGATGGCGGCCATGTTGTGACGTACTGTTTTGTATAAACTTGTGTTGTCTTCTTTTTTATTATAGCTGCTGCTTCAGAACAGAACTTGAACTTATGTAACGTATTTGGTACGTGATTTAGAGCAGCAGGCAAGTACTATAAATATCGTCTTCAAATCCATTCACCAAGTTATTTTTAATATATTCTTGGAGCGCAGGATGTTTTTGGAACGGCTTTTATAAAACTAGGCATGCTGGACTATAATCGAACCTGTCTCACTAACCGACCAAATATGAACCTAAACATCGAGCACTAATACTAGCGAACAAGTGAACCTTGCCTCTGTGAGCATTTCGGTCCGTAAACCTAGTGCCGAACTATTTTTGCGGGCAATTTATGGCAAAACTACAATTCTCAGGTGCAGATTGAGTGCTCGAGCTATCTATATCCCCGTCGTATATTCTCTCCCTATCCGTCGACTGCTTAGCCCACACTCCGTGATAGATCGACAGGCGGCCACAATTGGATTGGAGGTTTTTAAAGCTCCCTGCTGTGAGACAGACAGCAAGCTAGGTTCTCCACTCTCGGGGTTGACTTCCCCCCCCCTTCCCCTCACCACGCCATGGCTCGTCGCACACTCGATGTGGAGTTGAGGACGGGAACTCCAGCGGGGGAAGACACTGACACCTCTGCCGTGGGTGGAACTTGATTGTCTCCACAGCCCTCTCTTCCTTCGCAGCTGATTCTGGCGATGAAATACCTCCCTCACAATCCTCCCTGCCCGTGCACTGCGCATTGCGTTGAATGCATGATAAACATAGTTTTAGTAAACGAAGTCACGCATAAAAAATTCTCTATTTTTGATTTTCCAGTATTTATATTTTGATCGACGCCGGTTGAAAAAAAAATCGCTTTCATCTGCGCTTGTAATTAAGTTGTTTGAAACTCTCAGAGCAAATGACGTCTAAGTGACATCAGTTGATAGGAGTTTTCAAACTTAAGATAACATTATCATTTCAACAAAAATTTTCCTTCCAAGCCTTTGCACTTTACATGAGCTAAAATATTTTGCAAGACAGTGCATGACAAGCAGAACATTCGTTTATTTTTCATGGAAACAAGGCTTGTAAAATAAAAAAAATATCTTATTTGTTTGTACTACGTTAACAACATTTTGGGTCAGTTTAACACACAGGTATATAGTGTATACCCCAAATTAAATAAAATGTATGCGTGCTATGACTTTAAATTTTTACATTTTGTGTTTGTAGTACACACTGTCTAAAATACTAGGTACATTTTTTAAACAAGAGGACTCACTACGTAACTAAACCTTTTGTCAAAGTGTGAATAAAAGGATTAATTGTTAGTTGGTTATATTTTTACGTAAGTAGAAGTGCTGAGTCGAAGCGATGATCCGTATATATCAACATGGTCAAGTCACGTATGACAGGGACAAGCCTGTATGGTTATTCATGCTTAATTTCCATGAACAGTTTGTTAATAAGGTTCAGTCCCAGCTGGAATCCCGGACATTCCGCAACCAGCAGTACACATAAACACCACGTCTGGTTCCTAAATTTATACCATGAGAAGTAATTGTTCGATAATAATCATTCAAGTCTCAAATTAAATATGAAACCCATTGATCCTTGAAAAATGTTATTTACGTACTAAAGCAAAAATATAATAGAACTTTTGCAAAGCATTTGAAATATTTTTTTTTTTAAAATTGGTTAATTTAAATAGTTGTCCCATGAATTATTATATCCTAGTTAAAATTTAGCAACAGAATTTAGTTTGCAAGAAAAACTAAACTTTCTGTAGGGTTGTTATAAGCATAATCAGAATAATGCAGTTGAAACCTCATTAAATATTTTTTTCGTTGACAATTTTTGCATTTTATCTAAAAATGTTTGTGATATATTTATAATTTCAGATTTCGGCATATATCAAAGAGAATTTTTGTGGATGAGTGGTGGCAAAGGACAATACTGCTAGCGTACAGAATTGAGGTATTAGAAAATATATTAGAGACAGTATGTTAAGATAAGATCTTACTGATCGATCCAACACTATACTTCAACATTTAAATTAATCCAAACTTACACACTGTTTCATACCAACATCTGCTGACAAGTATTTATTCGAAACAATTCTGTCATCAAAATAGGACCGTACAAGAATTACAAAAGAAAGACAGAAAATGAACCTTGAAGTTATATATATATATATATGTGTGTGAGTGTGTGTATTGTTTTGAATAAAGTAAGGCAATCGATATTCTACCATAGTAAATATTAAGAATTGCAAGTAATAAAGAGATGACTTGTGAGATTCTTAAAGTGTAAAGTGTAAAGACTTCCACTGCACAGGCCCTTAATAGTGTGCAATTATTTCACTTAGGGTCAGGGGCCGCGGTGGCCGAGAGGTCAGACCTCTCGTCTCCCACCAAGGCGAACCGGGTTCGATTTCCGATGGGGTCGGTCCCCGGATTTTCGCATGTGGGAATCGCGCCGGACGATGCCGCTGGTCGGCGGGTTTTCTCGGGGATCTCCCGTTTCCTCCGCCCAATCATTCCGGCGCTGCTCCATACTCACCTCACCAGCGCTTAGACCTCGATGTTAAGCGCTGACCAAAAACTTCTTCACTCACATCGCAGGCGACAGAAACATGAATATTACTTGTTCGACATTTCGTCATACTATTTCAGTTTGGCGAAATATGGAAAACTAAAAAGGTGTCTTTTGGATTTTATGGATTACTTATGAGTTGTAAACAGCTGCATAATAAGCTGTGTACGGTCCTGGCGTTCGACAAGAGTCCCGGATGACCAATTGGCATGTAGCTGACATTATATTCCTTCTAGGTCTAGTTGAAAACGACCAAAACGCAGAAAGCAGTAAATTCAATATTTGATAATATCAATGAATGGTACATGTAAAAACTCGTAATTGAAAGTGTTAACTTTTGATGTTCATGTTTTACTGTGTCCAATCTGATAGGGCCACTGCGATTTACTTCATAAAATTGTAAGTACGAATATATGTGATTTTTCGTTCCGAAGCCAACACATTTGTGGCCGGTTCTTTTCATGCAGAACATACTTTTCAAAGGAAGACCAGTAGAGGAGGTTGGGCCGTTTCGTCTGTTTCGAATAACGGTACTCCTGAGAGGGGCGCGTGACATCACTGCGGGGCAGCACTTCCCCTTATCTGGTGGAATGTGCGATTCATGTCTGGTTTCAAACCAGCTTCTTGTTCTAACAACTACCAAGGACTTTGCATACGTGCTCTTTTCAATCTCTCCTCTCCCATTCTTAGACACAGTCACTTGTAATCAGTCAGCTACTCAGCTTTCCTAGCTCACTACCTCCTTGCAGTCATCATTTATAAAACGCGTATTCCATTTTATTAAGTAAATTACTCACCTAAGTCAAAATCTATTTTTGAATTCATTCGGTTATCATGTTTTGCATAAAATATGTGTGGCACAGTGCATAAAACATTTTAACTACACATTTTCAGTCAACTAAAACACTAAAAGCGACAAGACATTTTGCAAATTATGTTTGACAAAATATATTGTTACAAGTTTGAAGCGTAATCTTTTCATTTGGGCGATTCCCATGAGTTCTTTTAGGATAGGGGTCTTATAATTATAAATAAAAGGGTTAAATTAAGTACTGGATTTAATAGCTCACAAAGCTACGAAATACGCAAAACAGTTATCAACTATAACTCTTACAACACAATTAGTTATGCACACAGTTAATACTGTGCCACAGAACGTTAATTAACTTTGACAATTAAAGCACAAGAACATTTACAATAAATCAATAAAAGGCTACAAATCACAATAAAAAGTTCGGTCATATATCCAATCTACAGTCTATCAAACAGTTACAATGTCCAATCTTAACAGTCCTAAGGTAGGATGGCTCACCATGTACAGTGCAGCACCCAGAGTGCACCACTGCCTTCACTCTTGAGGTCTTCGGTTCGACTCCCGTCGCGCACCTCATTCTTCACCTGTCGACCGGCAGCAGAAGCCCTCGTGTCTCACCCAGTACTGCTCCGAAGGTATGTGCCTGTAGCCTCGCAGTAGACTACGACGTCACCAAGACGTCTTCCTGACATCACCAAGATGTCCTCACCAGCCTCTCTGCACAAGCTTAGCAGCTCCTCCGAGCAGGACCAATAGCGAATATTCGAATCATTCCTCTTGAATCACCAGGTAGACAGTCTCCTCAAGCAGCCAGTTACTGCACTCCACGACACGTCAGTGTTGTTCTCCACAGCTCACCGCCTCTGCAGCACTCCAACACAACACCGAAAGTGTTGTTCGTCCTTCCTGCAGCCCGCTGGCGTCACACAGCCTCGACACCAACCACCGCTGCCGTGTTGCCATCCTCGAGACGCCACACTTCATCAGCTCAGTCGCGCCGACACAACACCTGAGTGTTGTATGTCCCTTCTGCAGGGCGCTTAGTCTCAACACCGACCATTGCCGCCGTGTTACCATCCTCGCGATGCCATACCTTGTCAGTTCTGCCGATGTTGCATCAGCCTCGACACCGTCGTGATACCGCCCTCAAGACACTGGGTCCTCATCTCTGCGCCACCGTCAGTGTCTCCTCTCGGCCCGTCACTTCTCACGACATCCATTGTCTTCCCAGTGGCAACACCGCCCCTAAGGGCGCTGCCCTTCTTCAGACTTCAGACTCCAGACTATCACTTCCAGACTAAGACTTCCTGACTGTCACTTCCCGACTATCACTTCCAGACTCTCCACGACTATCACTTCCCGACTCCACAAGACTAACTCATGTTGCGCAGTTCCGAGGCTTTTATACGGCCCCTACAGTGACGTCAATGGCTGATGAAACATGGTGACCTGAGGTCTATAAATAGACATTACCTCCTCGTGCATGTCAGTAGTCATGTATTCGTACTGGCGTCATCGGGGCATCCTAGTGACGTCTCTCGGGAGTTGCAACATAGCTGCGGAAACCCTTGACATCACTGGTTGACTCACAGGGCTGACCACCCAGCATGATGTAATGTGGCTGCTGCCCGGCCAACACGCAACAATATGTTTTTTTATGACGAGTATGTAGTATCAGAGATCCTAGATGCTAGGAAGATATGTAATATACCTCTCAGAAACCATCCACCAAGTAACACCAAGTATTCTAAACTAGAAATGTTGCATAATGTTTGGTTACTGTGCCATATTAACTTTTCGTAGAACACTATTATTACACATTCGGACGAACAGTAATATCATTATTATTGTTTGTGTTATTTCGGCATACCCCCAAGGAAATTACAAGCATATCTGTATTCCATGGTCTGAATATCATGTATGTTTTTAAGTAAGTGGTACTATGATTTTAAAAGTGTCCATATCGGAGAAGTGATGGGCTGTATAGCGGAGTGAGCACGACGTTACAAACTTGTGTTCAAAATGGAAACAGTTCACTTTAGGAAATGCTGTTTACATGTTTTCCTGGATGAAGGAATTCCTGTTTCCGTATCAATTGCTGATTATAGAGCTGCATTTGTGCATAAGATACCAAAATTATATTCTAAGCAATATTATGCCATTTTTCGAATTTATGTTAAAAATGTTTTGTGTACGAGTGACTAAGTCGTTACCATGAGAAAACACACATGTTGAAAATCATACCGTAAGTAAAACTATGACAATATTTTCTATTATGTTTTACATCTACTTGATAGATGCCAGATGAGATCACATTGCACTTCAGAAATTATCTCAATTCACGAAGTGTAGTTAAAGTATGACCGATACTAACAAAATACATACATTTTTAGTCTTGAATAGCGAACTTAGATTTAACCCAGATGCTTTTTGTCCGAAAGTCGAATCGTAAGCATTTTGAAGTATAACTAATACTCCATATACTGTTATACTGTACATTTACACCTCTACGGACCAGATCGAGCATGTGATAGTGACAATATAATCCAAACAACTATGACTGTTGTCCAGACAGTTGCTTGTTAATGGCTAATATCAAAATGATGTGGATATGGACACAATAAATGTGAACAACGTAAGTAGTGTTGCTCAATAGGAATACTATCGCCAAATTCTTAATGTTTTATAGTTCCTGTGATTTTGCTACAAACTTGAATATTTAGTACGCCGACGACAAAACTGGATCCGTACTGCTTCATGATCATTCAAAAATATATGTAAGACAGAGTAAATTATATAAAATTATTGAAAGGCAAACCAGAATTTTTAGGTTAATATTATTTCTAATAATTTCTTATCGCAGTTAGTGTTTAAAAACATGTTTAAAGTCCTTAAACTTCGCTAAGCTGGACAAGTTTTTATACCTAAATTATTCACCACGAACTCTTGACATATTTTTGCTTCTAATATGTTCTCTATCGCTGGTGCTACACGCCGATTCCGGCGCAAGGAAAGTCGCTATTTATTAACAGTTGAAAATACCGATAGTATTATGTTTATTTTTGACGAACCATCATATTTAAATAAATGTTACTCCAATTTACTGACATATCAGGCATACTTCTAGCTGTCCCAATTTAACTAGTAAAACGAGGCACATACATGTTGAACTCTTCATCTGATAGCTTCCTATTAGATTATTTCTTGGGAAAATAAATATGATTGGATCAGAATCACGAAACCTCGGGTCCTGACTGTCAGCGACTGTCGTGGCTGTCTTGCACAAGCTTGAAATGTTCATTTCAAATATCCACATTAGTTTTAAGATTACCTTCCGAAGGAAAAAGTATGTTAACGAGATAACCTTATTGCCTGCGTGTCTGTGAGTTTGTGTTGGTGTGTGCATTGGTGTGTGCGTGTGTGTGTCACAAAATACTTTTGTGCCTGTGAACCGGATTTCATTAAATTTGGTACAACTTGGTAACCTGACTTGACTTTTGTGTATTTAGTTTATACAATATTCACGTTGTCAACATTACGGCCGTCTAAACATTTGTCTATCAAATCAGATGTCTTAGGAACCGTTTTTCAGAATTTCATCAAACTCAGTACACATCAAAAATCTAGTAAGGTTAATTGACTTACGTTTCTAGTTCACGCCGTATTTACATTTAAAAGATTGACACTTTTTTATATTTTCATCAAAATATGTCTTATCTGGAAAAATGTTTTTCAAGATTTTGTAAAACCTGGTACATTTATACTACTTAGTCAGCTTACTTCAATTTTATGTATTTCGTTCATGCATTTTATATAGTTACCATAATGACATATACAGGATGTTCGGAAATGAATGGTCATAAATCACGTAAATGGTAGACAACTTGAAAAGAAACATTATTAGTTGGAGAACAGTTGTCCGGAAATAAATAAAGTTAAATAGCGCGCGCTCCGAGGCGGCAGTCCAGTGGCTGAGATGGTGCAATCAAGTATCAGGTGAAGAGGAAGGGAGGAGGGAGGGCCATACACTTGTGCCTACACACACAAACAACCTACATGACGCTGTACATCACAGTTGTTTGATTGTAGTTAGTTGATGTGTTTCGTTTTGTATGATTATTGTAGATTCGTCGGTTGACAGTCGAATGCATGCGGTATTTCGACAACTGATTTTGCGAGAATTAACAGCATGCCCAATGGGCATTCGTAAGCATGGCTGATATGCGATAGGTGTATGGGGAGGTAAGAGGGAATACAATAGAAACAGCCCGCATTTACCAAGAGTGCTCTCTTAGAAGACGTGTACCACACAAAGGACGTTCATAATGTACTGACCAGAGAATGCGTGAGACAGGGTCTGATCCCACGAATGTTTGACATCGGTGCCAGGTGAACTGTGAGAACGTCACGTTTATTGGAACACGTCCTGGAGCATGTGACAGAACACCAAACAACCAGCACACGTACCATAGCGCGTTAGTCACAACACCTTGGGGCATCCTTACCATCGTCAACCAACAGGCTTCCCAAAACTAGTTGTGTTTTGTCAGTGGTTTGTCGCACAACCAACTGAGGACCTTCACTCCAGTGAAACAGTGTTATAGTGCGACGATGCAATGTTTACACGTGACGGTATGTTTAACAGAAGAAACAGTCACGTGTGGAGTGACGATATTCCGCACGCAACGCACATCGCAGCACACCATCGGTGGTTTCAAGTAAACGTGTGAGCAGGGATTATTCACAACAGTTTTATTGGGCCACATGTCCTACCTCAGCGACTCAACGGCAATGCGTACCTCAACTTTCTGTAACACATCCTCCCAGATTTTGTATGTATAGTGCCACTAGCCGCCAGGTTCAACACCTGGTATCTGCATGACGGCGACTCAGCCCACTACACACGTGCTGTGCGACATCTGAACCACATATTTCCTGGACGGTGGGTTGGACGAGGTGGTCCAGTCACCTGGCCTCCTCGTTCGCCGGACCTAAACCCTCTCGATTATGTTCTTAAGAGGGCGCTGTACATAATTCAACGCTAAAAGCATTAACGTGTAACTGTAGGTTCCTTGAAGCCAATTTGCGAAAATTAAACAATAGCAATCCTAGACAATAGTTTTAGCCAACGTTTTAAACAAAATTGTTTCCTGTGTTACGAACTTTTGAGGCGCAATCTCTGACGCCGGAACCTCGTGCATTTAACTGCGGTGCAAGAGATCACGCGTAACAAATTAGTAATTCTGGATAAATATTTACTCATCAAGTTGGCAAATACCATTATGTGGGATTGTCATGGTGTATTTTATCCATGTTGGCTTCGAAAACGCGTAGCAATCAATTAATGTTTTCAGCGGTTATTTATCTACTACGCACTCTTAAGAGCCAAGTCTACGGGACGTCGGTTGACACAGGGTTGGACTTAACAACTACGTATTACGGTGGATTTCGAACAGCTGCGTGAGGCACCACAAGTGTATCAAAGAGTGCGAGACAACATGCTTCAGCGCTGCAAAGCCTGTTTTGAGGTAGGAGGGTGGAATTTCGAACATCCGTTGTAAAGATGTGCCTTATTTGTCACACTTACTCTGCGCATGCGCCAAAAAACCTTCCACTCGCATTTGTCCTGTTATTTTGTTTGTAATTTGGCTGCTATCGTTCTCCCTCTCAAGCACTGGACCGGTGCCTCGGAGAGCACGCTATTCAAATTTACAGACCTAGTTTGTCTCTGCAGCTTTGCAAAGTGATATTTCCGGATAAATGTTCTCCAACAAATAATATTTCTTTTCTCGTTTTCTACCACCCATGTGATTTACGACCATTCATTCCCGAACAACCTGTATAAAATAGAAATGTGTAAATGTGTCGGCAGCGAAAAAGAAATTGTAGAATAGAAGTAGACATGGCGAACTAAGAAGAAGCTTCGAAAACCAACAGTCCTACGGTATATTTAGCCAAAATGGAAGACATATCAAACAAAAGATAAGTATATAAAAATAAGTCAATTACTAAATAAATTAGAACAATAAGAGTTAGCAGCATTATTAGACAGGCATGAGGACAGGTTTGCCTACAAAATGTCAGAATTATCCTAAACAAATTCTTTGAAATATAAATAAATTTAGACGCAGACAAACCAATATGCTGTAAACCGTATATAATTTCGCCAAAGGTAAGGGAAGAACTGCTTTAACAAATTAACGATATACTTGACGCAGGAATAATAAATCGAATAGACATTCCTTACACTTGCCCAACACTAGTAATAAGAAGATAATGGGATTACGTTGCCTTGCAGACTTCGGATTAATTACTAAACATTTAATTAAATACCACCATCCACTGCCAAGTAACGATGATATTGTACAAACACTGCACAATACAAAATATTTCAGTTCAGTGAACCTGTACTCAGGTTGTTATGTAATCAAACTAGGGAAAGCAAACACGAAGAATTATACATTATCATAGACAAGGTTGGACAGTTTCAACATCGATTATTGTCAATCGGTTCAGCTACTTCGCCTCAATTGTTCCATGAATTCATTTACAATATGCAAGTCCAATGATATATCAGGTTTGTTATGCTTTGCAGATTACATATATGTTACGGTAAATACTTTCGAGGAATATATAACTAACTTAGAAAAAGTTTTTAAAGAATTAGAAAGTTTTCAAATGGAAAGGAATCCAGAAATATGTGAATCTGCACAATAATAAATTAAGCTTCTAGGACACGACATTACACCGGGAGAAAATAAACTGGACGAAGCAGAAAGTAAGGTAATAAGATATATGACAAGACCGGCAAAAATAAAAGAGTTGAGGTCATTCTTGGGCATGACGTCATATCTAAGACGATATATTTAAAAATATTCCAAAAGAGCAGAGCCGCTAGTTAAAATGACAAAGTTGAACCGACAGTTCAAGTGGGAAAATGAACATACAGAGAAATTTGAAATAATTAATTAAATCAGTTATTGTCGATTTATGGCAAATTCAAGGATGATAAAGGAACAATATTAGTGTACGACACATATTAGACTGCCATAGGAGTAGCCCTAATGCAGGCGACGAAGAGGACAAGAAGGTCGTTGGGTATGCTTAAAAAAAAAAAAAAAACTCCGAACAAAATGAACTGGAGTAAGACAGAAAGGGCATTGGCGGCCATCAAATACTTCTGTATACATTTGCAACCGTATTTATACGGAAAAAATTTTGAAGTACACACCTAACAAATTAGCCTGCGATATTTAAGGAGCATAGCGGACAACGATTTTATTGACAAATCCAAAAATGCTGTATTGTACTAGAGGAACTTGATTTAGAGACGAAAATTATAAGCGGGAAAGAGAAAAGAGAACATCACCCCGGACGCTTTGTCTAGAATGCCCAAAAAGGAAGGAATTATTAGCAAAATTATTAGCGAAGACTGTGAAATAATTTGTTAATAAGACGAGCATTTGATAGAATTCAATGAATACTACGAACAAGCAAATTCTACAACTAATAAGGAAAAAAGTTAAAAGAGATGATAAACTAGGGAAAGAAATGCCAGAAGCGCCGATATTAAGGGGATTGCCGAGTTGTATCGAACTGATAAAAAATTTTAACGAAGAAGGAAAAATGAAAAGATAATTAACACTCAATAACCAATACGTACAGTAATAGTAAAGAAAGAAAAGAAAGAATCTGGGCACTAGCTGTTACGCAACATCGGTATAAAATCGGCATAGTATTGACACACAACTTCTTTAATATTTTCCAACTGAGGAAAATTGATGTAGTGTGGAATGTACGATGAAAATTGCTGCAGACAGCATACCATTGACGTACACACCGTCGCTTTTGATACTCCCAAGATTAAATTATCCACAAGCATATAAAAACGTAAATTATTGTAACATATGCTTTGTGACTAAGGTAAATTATGTTTGTTTTGGTAAGATAACCGTCATTTTATTATATTTAAGTACTTTTGCTGTCACTTCTTTAGAAATCTGGTATCTCTGAATGAATTTGCCTTCAGATTCACAATTTTTAGTTGATGTGCCATATTTATACATACTTTATTGAGTAACAACGCTTGCAAAACTATTCTTCAAGCGGACATTGTTTTCATAGTAACAGCATTTTAATATTTTAACCCCACAATGTAGTGCTGTTAAATTTACAGGTTCTTTACAACATTAATTTAGTCTTAACGGTGGTTCGTGAAATGTTGGAACACTGTTAGTTTCTCTTAACACCACGTTAACAGTTTAACAAATGTCGGTGAAACAGGCTCGCTATTTCTGTCACACGCTACATATCAAAGTTTTATTTAGCAATATCAAACAACTGCTGAGTTAGAAATTGAACCTCCAAAGTCATCAGCAATACGCCACTGGTAAGCCAATAACACGTCTGCATCATTATTTTCACTGTACGAAAATAAACGTATTTAAGTGAAATGCATTAGTCGTTGACATTTTCAGCTCTTGAAGAAAATTTTGTTTTTGCTGCTCGAATAAACAAATATTTTTCAAAATGCTATGTTGAAATGATAATGTGAAATAAAATTCATTTAGCGAAGTTAATTACACACTACGATATACGCTCCCTTATTCAGACATTTTCAATTGTAGGACGCTGTACTGTGGAAACTAGCATCGTTAGGTTACATTTAACTACCGTGAGTATATTAGTTTTTCCCCTTTTGTCGTCAACTAAGACCCAAATTTAAGGGCACTGTAAACAGCAATTGTAATCTTTTTATTATTTTCATATTAATTCCAGATTTTACGTTATTTTTGGGCGAACATTGTGACAAAATTTTGCTCTAGTTAAATTGGGTTATCTATCATAATTTCTGTATAATGGTTTGTCAAAATCAAAATTTGCCACAGTTTCAAGAAGAACTACAGTAAAACCAACGGATACAGCGAACTGAAATAATTCGCACTGAATAACGATGTTTTATGCTACAAGGTCTACTATATAAAAATAAGTTTTTTTACTTTTTAAAAATTTCAAATTTTTATTTTAAATCAGCATTTTTTAAATACAATAATTTTTAATTTTTGGTTAGTAGGCTTCGTAGCATACAACATAGTCATTCAGTAAGAATTATTTTAGTACCGTATATCAGTTGGTTTTAGTGTCGTTCTTAAAACCGTGATATGCAAATTTTGATTTCGATAAGCTATTACAAAAAAAAATTATGATAGAAATAAATTGTAAAAATAACTAAATTTGGTCACAATTTATGTCTAATAATATTAAAAAATATATGCTACAAACACGAACATTTAAAAAATGGAAGACGAAAAAGAAATATAAATTTAACTTACAGTATTTACACCAAATTATTCCAAACAATTTCTATGTTTTGTAATAAATTTATAACATTGAGCTTAAAAATTAAAAATTTTTTAAATCTTAGTTTTTAAATGTATTAAATATTTTAAAAATTCAGTTTAACGTGACAAACTATTATTATTACTCGTAAAACACTAGACGCGCAGGAAGTTAGAAACGTAAAGTGTGACCACTGTTGCACGTAGTTTGCACTGGAACGAAGAAAACTGCTTTATGTGACATCCGCAGCATTAAAATTCGTATCGCCCAAAAATTAATTAACTTAATTAAATTCAGGGGAAAGTACGCCGGCGTTGTCTCAGAGCTGTAGTCTCGCAAACGAGGGAAGGAGAGTGTTTTTGTACGGAGGTTAATTACGGGCATGGAGATTATCGACATTTCATACCGCTGTGCCGCAGCATCGTTGTAGGGTTGGGGGTGGGGGGGGGGGGAAGCCGTGGTACAAGTTTAACAGACAAAAAACTAAGAGGTAAATAATTACTTTGAGAGCTAACTGTGCCGTGCTAATCCTATTATTATACGTTCCACCGTAGTGCCGTCCCGAACACGGTTTCAAACAAAATACGAAAGACATAATTATCTCTCTCGATGGGTACGACTATCAGAATAAATATGTTAAAAAAAAAACGGATTTGCAGTGGGAAACTTATTTAGTAGAAAAGGCAGTTTGTGTCATAAACTGCCTTCGAGCATATGGTGGGTGTGCGAGTTTTGGGGGGGGGGGGAGGTTGGGTGTTTGTCTATCAGTGCTTTGTTTGAAACACATAGTACCCTAGAGAAGTGAGATTTGCAGAGAAATCTGTAACAAAATAAAGATGATTCAGTGATATTCTGCCAATGTTTAATATTTATAAACCAATATACAGTGCATTTCTATGATACAGATATAACATGTTCTACACAACCAAGTATTTGAAGGTAATATACTGCTGACGAAAACACTTGACTCAGCACGAGTGTCGGGGCTATGTAGTTGTGTGTTTGATTTGTTCAGATTGTACAGTATAGTCTACCATTCCAACACTACAATGGGGAAAATGTG
Source organism: Medauroidea extradentata (assembly GCA_003012365.1). NCBI lineage: Eukaryota > Metazoa > Arthropoda > Insecta > Phasmatodea > Phasmatidae > Medauroidea > Medauroidea extradentata. The sequence goes on from PNEQ01049856.1 coordinate 45,196, forward strand.
TAGTCGAATCAAACATTTTCAATTTAGTGCAACCAAATCCTTTCATTTTTAACACCAATAAACGTATTTGTAGATAAAAACTAATTACTTTGTTGTTAAACGAGATAATTTAATGTCCATGAAACATTTCAAAAAATCTGTAGAGACAAATGGCCAAGGACAACGTAACATGATACAGTATTATGTTAAAGACTTACTAAGTACTTGACGTATACGGATGTGTGTATGTATATATATTATTTTTCTGATAAATTGTTCGCGGCTGTTTCGCGTGATAGATACCGTATAAAGGGCCACCATTTTAAAAATTGGAACACGGAATAAACAGAAAACATAAAAGTCATGTCAGATTATTAATTACTATAATGGTACTAAAATTTATGCAATTCAGAAAATTGTTTCCTAAGCTATCTCGTATGTTAAAAAATTGTTCAAGTATAACTGTACCTATGCAACAATTTATACAGCATGAATAAAATTCATAAAGGTTAACTCACGTCACCAAGAACTAACTGCACGTGTATACGCTTTTATAAATTAAGATTTGAAGTTGGTTACGTTAATGAGGCAAGACACTCAGCAAAGATTCAGTCATAACATGTTAAGAGTTGTGACGGTCCTATTTTATTGATACTTTTATATATATAAATTAATGTGGTTTAGGTTAATTGTGATGATTAATTTTAATGAAGGGGCCTTTATTGTCATATGTAACATATTGTCATCCATTTTAAATTCAGTATTGATTGTGAGGGGTCTGTGGGATCCTATGATAGGCCAGTATAAAACACTATAAAATATGA
>PNEQ01049857.1:0-12717 GCA_003012365.1 Medauroidea extradentata
AAAATTATTAGTTATAGTCGGTTCGAGTTTTTTCTTGGTATACGCATTTATATTACAGTTCTGTTAGTATTTGCCGCTAGAACCAAGTCTATTCTTTACATAAAAAAATTCACAAATATCTGCGATTACAAAGTTATTCATAAAATGTAGTTTTAAAGTCCTCAAAACACCGGAATATCTGAACCGCGCCCTTAAGGCAAAATAAACTTCGCTCCCTAAACAGCTGATTGTGACCTGTTTTCGCATGGATGCCTTTTGAATTTGCTGCAGCGTGTTGTAAAAATGGTCCAGAAATGTGTTGTCTACGGCTGTAATGAAAAATCAGTCAAAGGGATACCAATATCATTCAACAGGTACGCTTTTTTAACCGATTTTAGTTAATATTAAATTCATTGCTTGAATTTGCTTTCTTTATGTTAAAAATGAAGCTCTGTATGTATATTTGTACTTCTGTTACGCAGATAGTTATTTACGTATAAAAGAACAACACATGGGCTATTTATGTAAGCAAAATTTATTGTAATTTAGTTTTGAATGTGCCTTCTTTGAATTTTTAAGAACAGATCGCATATTTGTACTTCTTTTGCCGATAGCTTCTTCACACATTTAATACCAGGATTTTGGGTTATTTTAGACATTTAGAAGTTTTTTGTAATGTTGTGATTAGTAATTAATTTGCCTTGGATTTTTTTGTGATAAACATAGAATATAATTTATATTTTTGCTTGTGGAGATACCTCCTTGGCACTTGAAGAGTTTAACAAGTACTGGAAACGGTTCATATTTTATAAAACACAAAAACTTTTTAATATTGTCTGGAAAGTAAAACATTTGAAATCTTAAAAAAATTTAATTTTACTGGTTTTGTACACTTTATTTACAGTAATACAAATATTGCTGTCAACTGTACACAAGCTGGTAGGCTGCCCTATATTTGTCAGTGTACTATAAATAGTTTGTATAATGCAATTATTGCAAAAAATTTTATACTCTGTTCGGTGAAAGCATGAAATATGTAGAACAGGGGCTTTGCTGGTACATAAATTCTTTCATTATAACATGCTTCAAAACGTAAGTACTTGTAGACAATTTAGAGTTTATATAATAACACTCTCAAATTTCTTAGTTTTTTTTACATTTATGTTATTGCTTACACTTTGCTTTTCCGAAGTTCAGAAAGAAAAAAGGTAAAATTTGCGACTATACTGCAAATTATATTATCCTTACACTACAGTACAAATATGGCGATTGAGCTGGTAACATATGAGGGGGTTAGAAAGAAAATGAAGAAAGTCATGATTTCTTAGTTTTGTAGAATAAAGTGTTTTTTTTGTAGGAAATCATAAAACAATTTTACAATATGTTAACACAGCCTTGACTTAAATCACTTTATATTTAAACATGGGACACACAAATAAAGCCAATATACAATAACCACAATGTATTCAAATTAGTGGCTCACTTCACTTTCATTTTAACCCCTCGTATAATTATGCCTCTATCAGTTGGGCATATCTTTTTTTATATTCTTCAATTGCCTGACAGATTGCGACCGAATTTCACATTATCACCTCAATCACATGGTCTGTGGGGACCGCGGTGGCCGAATGGTCAGACCATTCGCCTCCCACCAAGGCGATCGGGCTCGGTTCCCGGCGGGGTTGGCCCCCGGATTTTCGCATGTGGTAATGGTGCCAGACGATGTCGTTGGTCGGCGGGATTTCTTGGGGATCTCCCATTTCCCCCGCCCTTTCATTTCGGTACTGCTCCATACCCACCTCCTGTTACCCCTCACCAGCGCTAAAGACATCGATGTTAAGCGCTAACCAAAATCGCTCACCCACCACGTCTGTACTGTAATGTAAAGTAAATAGAATTTAGCGCTAATCAAAATTTCTCCTCGCCACGTCTGTACTGTAATGTAAAGTAAATAGAATTTTAGGTAGGCCTATATAGGCTAATCGCAGATTTAACGTTTATCTGCTCAGAATTTCAAAAAGGCGAAAAATAAAAAAATTCAGTGTGGCGACAGAAACCGAGCCTTTTATTAATTACGTATCTGTTACCTTTATGCTGGTACGGAGCCAGTTTAAAGAAACCTCTCTCGTTCCCTTGACGTAACTTAGCCAGCATTTTGTATCAGAATAAATTGGATAAATCAATTTAACAAACTGTATACACATTATATATATACGTATGTGTATATATATATATATAATACTAGCCGGCCGGTTGCGGCGTTGCCCGTGTGACGAAGACATTTAACAGCTAGCGTACTCAATAACAGTGAACTGTAAATTGTCTTAGCTCAGTCTAAAGAGCGCGCGCAATATGCTCGTATGATGTCATAGTAATTCCCATCGCAAAGTCTTGCACGGAATACGAACCCGTAACCACACCCCTCCCACACCACAAACTTTATACAACACATGAGTGAATGCTTAAAGGAAGACCGTGATAACAAATAACGTGTACCGACGGCGTGTGCTGGAAACACCAGCAAATTTCACATTCGTATGTCTCTATTTTCTATGGTGTTTATAAATTTACAGACTGAATTTCTCGTAGGTTAATGGTATGAGAAAGTGTTTGATAATTTTTTAAATGTTAAGTTATGAAAATAATATCAAACAAAGTATCTCGATATTCTTAAATCACGATAACATTTAAATGTATACATAACATGTATATCAGGGTCATAGAAGAATATATATATAAACCTTGAACTACCAATAGAGCAATGTGCTACTGCAGAAGGAACAGCGCTCCTGTCGGCGTGTACTGCAACCAAATAAAACGTCTCGTGTTTTTCTTATGAGTTACCTATATTGTCCTTGTACAATATTTAGTGATAATTATTTCGTGTGTACAGGCTACAGTCCAAAGAGATTTTATTTATGAGTAGGTTGGCAAACATAAACGACCGTTGAATTATTTATCCGTGATCATTCTCTTTTTTCGGGAGACTGTAACATTTTACTGCTTTTCACGTACAAAATTTTTGAATTTCATAAGAACCTGAATTTGAATTGTGGATATTTACTTAAGCTTCATTCTTATTAAAAAATCATCTCGATATCTCAACGGGCAGAAGCGGTACAGATGATTATTAGAAATCACATTTAATTTTTAAACAATTTTCAAGGACGAATTTCGAAAAATCCTGAAATTACTTTTTTTTTATATTTACGTAAGATTTATTTTAAAGCAAAAACCATTTCAATATTTCCACTGGTTTAGGAGACAAGTGGGATTAATTAAAAAACATGTTTTATTTTTTTTCAGAGCTTTCAAGCACGAATTTCGAAAAATTGTAAAAATACTTTTTAGATATTTACTTAAGCACAATTAAAAAAAATTCACCTCACACTCTGAAATGGTTTAGGAGAAATCACGTTTTAATGAAAAACATATTTTACGGTTTTTAACACCCTTAATTTTAGAATTTCACAAAATCGCAAAATTCACCAATATACATTTCTTTGGGCAATATTATGAAGTTAAAAAATTTACGATTGCTTTCCCGGTTAATGAGTTATCAGGGATTGCTTGAAAACACGTTTCACCCCTTTTCAACCCCTTAATTATCAAATTTCGAAAAATACTTTCTTAGTGGGTGCCTACGGGGCAAAGGGAAGCTTCCCTCAAAATTGCATGGTTCCAAGTCCAGCGGTTTGGGCTGTGCGTTGATAAGTGAGTGAGTGAGTGAGTGTGTCAGGACACTTCATTTTCTATATTAAGATTACAATGCAGGGGTATAAATGAGAGTTGTAAACATTATGAAAAAAAATTGATTAATCAAGATTAAGTTACCTACAACCCCTATATTAAGTCTCCAATTTGGTTTTGAAAAATAATTTCATTACGTACTCTTGAACAAGTAGGCTACATGTAATATTTCCCTGGGATTGGATATAAAAATACTACATTTGTTTTGAACACTTTGTAAGTTGTGTCTGAATTCACCCTCTGAAGGACTGGTTTCATGTCGTAGAAAAGTGAATTTTGGGTGGGACAAAATATCACAGTCAAATTCACAGAAAGGCCACTATTGCACAATGGAATATAGTCATTAGCCATTGGCATAACTACTGTCTCATTCATTGCAAGTTCTGGCTGTATCATTGTTATTACCCAAGCCTTAGTACCATTTTATTTTCCGGAGCATATCTGGGCGAGAAAAGTCAAGATTTTTAATGGAATCCCAACAAAAACTACTATTTAGGCAGTGCAATATAGCTAAACCATTGATTTTATTTACAAGCGTAGGTTATTGCAGCAAATACAAAGGTGTCAATTATTCAAACACGGCTTAAACATTAAATTTTTTTAGCCAGTGTTGTATTCCTTTAATTAATTACGAAAATTATTAACCACAGACGTATTTTGAATACAAAGTAAACAATGTCGCACAGTGAAGTAGTACCATATATCTTGTCTGATTTTGCATTACGGCCAAATAAATGAGTATATAATGTGTAAAAACAACTTGCGTTTTATGTTTAGTACAATAAATCAGACTTTCATAGGTAAATTCAATAAGTCATAAACCGTATCTTCCACAGCAAAAGCGGGCCACAATCAGCTGTTTTGTTTTGGCCACACATCGGTAGTGCATAGAGTATAGCCTACGCTGTGTCTGTGTCGTTGGTATTTCACATACATGGTCGTTGTCTATGGGAGCCAAGTCAGATATCTGTACACAAAGGAGTAATATCACGCTATCAGATAAAATATCCTTTACATTTTTCTGTCGAGTTTTGTACAACCGTGTATGTGTTAATATGTAACGTGGTAAATGAAAGGAATGTAAGGTGGAAAAAACAGAGTTTCATAAGTCTTCAAATCACTGTGAATTGCATGTAGATGAGCATTGCCAACACTATAAAAGTTTAAGGATGAATATAAAATAAGGCATTGCGAGAAAATCTAAGCATGGGCCAAGAATAAGCTGTTACAATCCAGAAGGCTGCTTTCGTCTTTATGATTTGACTTTATTTTGTATGTCAGTGGCAGCAGGAGAAGTGTAAGAGAAGTGCCATATCGTCAGGAAGAGCTGACAGTCGAGCCAATCCACGCACACGGACAAAGTATATAAAGGGTAGGCACTTCTGCCAACACACGGAGAAGTAGCTAAGGTTCAGAAGTGTATCACCACTACGGGGCATGAAAGACTCTTCACGCCACCTTTCCAGCTTTAATAAAACAGCCGTGTGTTTATTTACGGTGCCAACCCACGAGAGCGTGAAGAGCAACGTGATGTTATACAAATAAACACAGAAGGTAAGCGCATAAGAACTCATATTTATTAAAAAATGAAGTCTTTGAAAGCAAAAAAAAAAAAAAAAAACAATATATCATGTTTAATCTTTTAGTGAAATATTGTGAACATACGCCGTTGCAGAAAACACAGAGTGAACCAACAGTGAGTGTGTGAGAGATTTTGGTCTGCGCTCAACATCGAGGTCTTAAGCGCGGGTGAGGGGTGACATGAGGTGAGTATGGAGTAGTGCTAGGATGAAAGGGCGGAGGAAACGGGAGATCCCCGAGAAAACCCGCCAACCAGCGGCATCGTCCGGCACGATTCCCACATGCGAAAATCCAGGAACCGACCAGTGAACTAAGAGATACAAGCAGAATTCGCTGTAGTCAACACATACAAAACCTAAGTGTGAACATTCCCAAGAGAAATTGTGTCAAATTACCAAACTATTTTTACTCCCATAGCAAGAATCTTTCCTTCAGGAGTCGTACATTTAAGGTAATATCATTGAATTCACACAAACACTATTTAGTTTATACTAAACTGATACTCCTTTTTATCTTAATCTGGAGGTATTTTAAATATTATTTTCGCCACAATAGGCGCTCAACTATGTAATTTACTCCGTGACTACTTTGCATCAACGCCCTGACTGAAAGATTCCCGTAAAGGATAACTACGAAATATACTACTGCTTGTGCAATAATATGTCCAAGCGCATTAATTATACACCTGACAATGGAATATGGATGACAAATTAGTGAGAGTGTTAGATTAGGAAACCTGCATAACATATACGACCATGTATTTAATAGAGGGTTATTCTAATCTCATAACCTTGTTCATTTCCAGAGCTCGTATATCGCATGTGTACGTGAGCATATATGTATGCATGAGATTGATAAATTCCGATACCGTTTGATCCATTGCTTCAAAACTTAGGACATATTTTATTTTCATGCTAGCCATTTTACCCTAACTCGCCACGTCTATGCCGTTCACCCGATTACCATGAAAATTGGTATAAATAGAAATTTGACTCGCGGAGAATATTTTAGTGGTATAAATGTTGCTGTAACTCGCCGCTAGATGGCGCTGTCCGCATGAACTTCTTTACCGTTCCACGAACTGCCATAAAAATGGGTAATACATAGAAGTGAATGCTTATTTGTTCGTTCGTCTTCTATGGGTTCCCATACCATTAATTTGATTGGGATGATACTTTGTTGAGATGTTGAGCGTGTGTGTATCACCAGGTAAGACTCCAAATTACTCTCATCGTGCCAATTTTCTCTTCTCAGTTTTCGTTTCAACTCAAAACAGAAGATTAAATCATACCCCAACCATGACACTTTATGCTTTTCTTAACTTTTCTTGCTTTAGGGGTGTGAAATTGCCCGAAACAGCATGGGGATGGACAGTAAAGAGTGGCCACTTTGCACCTATTGCAAATGAGAAAACAGACAGCACAAGACGATATTTGCCGTATTTTTGCTTGCAACTGTAAAACTGGTTGCAAGAGGAAATGCTATTGCAAGAGGAGCGGTCTTAATTGCACATCAATGTGCGGCTACTGTACTGGCCATGGGCGCGAAAACCGTTCCGATATATTGGATAATGAAGATAAGAATGATCGTTAATTCCGAAGTAATCGTTAATGCAAACTAGGAAATATGAAAATATTTTAGTGGAAATGAACAAGGAGAACATTTAAAGAAACCAACAGTAATATAACAGATTATTGCCTCTCAACTCAAATCTAAATGAGGAAATTTTTAGTGGGATTACGCACCACAAACGCAGTGATGATCACGAATTTTGAGGGAAAAATGCATATTATTCTAATTACACTTGTGACTTACGGTAAATAAGCATTTGAAACCAATTTTTTTCTTCAAATTATTTCTTGTAAATAATTCTGACATACAATTTCACTAGCGAATTAGTCTTCATTTGGAGGAATATGTCAAAATAAAAATATAATATTCTTTTTGCACCTATATGTGTGATTATTTTACTTGTTAAATTTGTGATTGATGCTCAAAACATTAATTAAAATTTCTCACAAATGGAATTAATCTTGTAGTTAATGCACCACCATGAAAATTTAAGATTGGCAACAATGAAATGTTTTCTTTTCATGGTGGTGGGTTTTTCCCATCTGGGATGCTTTGGGACATTAAATATATAGTTCCGTATGGCATTTTGAATAAATAAAAAAAATCTGCTTGTTTCTTCAAATGTCCGGGTTGGGCGTTACTTGTGTTTAATTACCCTGGACTATTACGTAACAACCTGCATTCTAGCTAATAACGAAGCCAGGTTATGAAGGATCATTAGGAATAATGGATGACGTGCATGTAATGAAATCAAGTCGAATAACTTCATTAATGAATGTTTAAAAATAGCTTATCGAAATTAACACGCGACCTCAATGTCTTGGTCTCAGTGTCATTTACACGCAACGAAGAAAGACTTAAATAGGGTACAAATTTACGAATTCCGGACGTTCATGTACTTGCTATCGACTTTTGTCGATTACTGCGCCATCTATCACACCATGAAAAAAATAGTAAATACAAAGTTATGTTTTTTTATTTTTTTTTTCCAGAAAATCCGAAACTGTAATAAGAATGGAGGATCTTACTTAAGATTTCAATGTTCAACGGGGAAGTCTGCAATGATATCGCAAGGTAGCATTTTTAAAAATATTGCAATCTCATTTTTCCGTTTTTTAATCCGATGCGAAGTTTTCCCGTATATTTCGTTGCCTATAGATAAAATCTTACCCAATATACTAACATCATGTCAGCCTTCATCAACGCTGATGTACTCAACGCTCTTTATTTAAATTCGTAATCTAATGTCGAGATGTTCCGATGGTATAGCTGTTCTAGCTGAGAGCTAAGAAGACTTTGTAACCATACCTATGAGAATGAACCAGGTTCTGGTGAACAGCATAATATGAAAATAAATTCTAAACAAATGTGATGGAATGTGATAAGAAAAGAGGAAGTCAGAGTTCCAATTAACGCTGTTAATGAGCTAATGAAACAAGTTGACTCATTTAACTTAACGTTTCTAGGCAGTAATTTCAAAGAGGATGGACGGAGGAAAACTGAAGTAAGAAATAGAACTGCTGAAGCAAAAACTTCCTATGACAAAAGAATAATATCTTAACTTCTAAGAACACACGCCTAGAAACCAGGGCAATATATCTGAAAACATAATATGTTTGGAGTGAGGCAAGTTACAGCTGCGTAATCTGGACTATGAATACTGAGGAAGAGAAGAAAATATTTATTTTTTTATATGTGGTGCTTCAGATGCATGCTCAAAGTAAAGTGGATCGACAAAGCTACATATAAATAAGTTCTGAAAATATTGGGCGAGAACAGAAGCTTGTGGAAATTAATGATTAAAAGAAGAGTACAACTTATAGGCAATCTAATAAGACACAAATGACTCCTAAATACAAGCACAGATGACTATTTTGACGGATATGAGACGGTTCTACGGCCCTTTAACTACGACATATTAAGAGCCGATGGGGAGTGAAATTAGGTTAAGGGACAACACAACATCCATGCCCGAACTGGGATACGAACCCAGGACCTCTCGCACTGTATACCGGTGCCTAACCGACTTTACTACATAGGCCGGCTGTATTTTGTTGGCAAAAGTCCCACAGGAAGACCACAGTTAATATATCTTGACCAAAATTATGAAAGACGTGGGATTCAAGACCTACAAAAAATGAAGAGGAAAGTGAAAAACGCGAAGATTGGAAATCTGCAACAAAGGAATCCTCTGATCGACCACATTTCTAAATGAAACTAAATCTTGTTGATTTTCAATACACTGACAAACAATAAACATGTTAGAAGGTTATAGCCTAGGAACTTGCAACAACGTTGTAAATGATGATTACTTTTTATTTTGAAATGATCTCGTTTCTGCTGCTTTATTAGGAATCCACATTGGTGAGTTAACTCGCCTCTCATCTCGGAGGATTCCATGATCGGATATTGCAAGGATTGCTCGCGATTTTCGCTTGGGGAGAAACGTGATAAACTTTGCCATTGTTCGACGGGCTTTCTCGAGGTACTGCGATTTCCTACCGCCTTGTCACTACGCCACTCTTCGACCTCACAATATATAGTCCTTACTATCGCTAGGATCATGTTCACTAAGCAAACCAAAATTTCTCACACTGACACACTGCACTCAAGTAGGTTTCTGAATGGTGATGCGTTTTTTGCGTATATGCCTAATGCGAGGAAAATTTTATCGTAAGCTTACAAGTACATTTATTAGCATACCTGTGTAGAGAATTGATGATTGTGTACTATTCTTTCTGTCACTAATGAAGCATTACATTGTAAATAAAGTTCTTACGTACATTAAAAACGCTTAATTTACTTAACAAGTACGTTTGGGGTTTCAGTTTACAATGTCCCTGTTCGATACATGTGAACCTATTTATTACTTAGCCATTATAAAGTTTACGTATTTCGTATCCTCTTTGGGACTTACGGCTCTTCCTTCACTCCTTACCTTCTTTATATTTCTATACTTATGATACAAGTTTTTAATTATATCTACTGTATATAGCCTAATGTTACCTGAGCGTAAAGGCCTATAAAACTTTACAAAAAAGGTACTTCGAAGAATGTGCTTATTTTGGTCTGCAAGGACTGAGATAATTATATGAACATCCGGCAACCCTTGTAAAGTGCGTTTGCGTGTATACTGCAGACTGTATGAGCATTTTTTGTTTTGCCTACGGCGAATTTGAAACGACCTTTTTACGTTACGCGTCTGCCACAAGAGAGTAATTTTAGAAAACATGTTCTTGTTTCACTCTTTATTGGCTTAAAATTTCCCAAGCGCGTTTAATATGCTGCTTTATTAATTCTTTTCAGTTTCGCTTTAACATGTATCATAAACCAGATATATTAGAACATTATGTATTATACATATTAATTTCACGAGTATTGAAAATCCTTTAACACGGGCGTATACGTTACTTGTATTTCACTAAACTTTTTTTTTTATTTTACAGCTCGTTTGGTACGGGCGACCTTCACCGCTTATTGGCTGCCTGAAGTTGTTGACACCAGCCCCATGTATGTTTGGCTCCTGCATGTTACGGCAGGTTTCCTTTTGACCTGGCTGCCAGCTTGCAGACAATTCGCCTTACGCTGATTGGCGGAAGGAGATTCCGCCATTTCGCTTGCCAGCGAAGCCATTTTGCTGGCGTGTGTGACTCAGTTTGCCATCCTACCGGCTATTACATTTCTATGCTTAAATATTCTGGGGCGAGACAATTGCGAAATCTAGACTAGCCAACACGAAAGCCTCTGTATGCCGCTCCTTCTTATAAGTGCCACTGAAGTGCAGATAACGACCTGGATGGGGCAGCGTTCACTATTAATAGGGCTGGTGGCAGCTGATTCTGCAGTTATTGTTGGGCATTGGAACAAGTGTTTGGAAGACCACGAATCTGTAAGGCGTCTAGAAACGAAGGATATGCCCATTAGCTAGTGAGTGCTGAAACGAAAAATTGGCAGGAAGAGTGCGTTTGCAGGAGTGCTGAAGAATGTACGGACCGGGAAGTAGATTAGGATGTATTGAGGAGGCAGGCTAATAGTTATTGATGTGAAGTATTCAAAATAAGACTATACACATTATATCAGCGAATAAGTAAATAGGAGACGGACTTTCAATAAATATAGATATTAGGAACACCTTAAAAAATGTGACCAAATTAACAACTGTAAATAAATACTTACCGTACATAGTTAGTAGTAAGAAGTGTACAGAAAATATAAGTTATATTTTATTTTTCTACATAATTTCTGATGGGATACAAGTACATAAGAACTATTACATTTTATTTAGAAGTCCTTTATTCCAACCATCAATTATAACATCAAGGATGACAATATGTTTCACAATCAAATCAACAATGTAGCCAGTAACGAAATTCATAGTACTTGGGCTATTATAAGTTTGTACTGCACCTCCAAAGTCTCTGTCAAGAACGTAATAAGAATTTTTTCAAATATGCCAAAAGAATATTATTGTGTGGGAGCTGAACTAGGGATTACTAAACAACTTACCTCAACTGCCAAAATCTACTTTTACAACTTCGATAAATTGCCCTGCTTCGAGAAAAGCTGCCAGAAAACTTTATGCGTAACCTTCCCTGGAAAAGAAAGTAACTTCACCTTCCACTTGGAAAGGATAGCACCTTACGAACAGAGCGTAAAAAAAAGTTGGAGACTCATCGAAGATGGAACTGGCACTCCTGCGTGTCGTATTCCCAGCCAAGAAGACGCCATTCGATATTTCTTTATCAGGTGACAGGGTGTATTCAAGCAGGAAGTTTCACAGCGTCTTCTGGCTCTGCGTCCCGAAGTGACGTGCCATTTCCATGCGTTGGCGCGAGTGTGCGTGTGTGCGTGCGTGTTCGCGGCGGACCGGAAACCAGGCCGTCAAGAGAGAGGGCGGCTGCGGGCGGGAGGGAAGGTAAACGGAAGGAAAAAGTGAAGAGCGAAATGTGTCGGCGCGGCATCCTCCCCACCCGCGCGCAGACTGGGTTTGGGTGGTAATCAAGGGGTTGCTGTCGGGAAGGGGGTTGAAGAGAGGATGGGATGGGGTTGAAGATGGAACCATGCAGCTCGGCGGAGCGCGCTAGGGCGGGCTTGTAAATGCACCCGCAACAGAATTAATTATTCGTCCGGCAGGAAGCTGTTTTCTTCCCCCTCTCTTCGCCCAACCCTAGAGACTTCTGGCACGTCAACAGCGTTGCACTGCTCGTCTCCCAGCAAAACCCCCCCCCTCCTTTTTCACATCTCGCTGTATTCCTGGACGTGACAACTGCGCGAAATGAATTCTCCTGACATCCTCCAGGGTCTGCGAAAAGTTCACAGCTGCGCGTGGCGGGGGAAGTCTACCGGGAGATTCTCCTGTATGTACCTAAACAATTGTTAAACCAAATGTAAGGGCAAATAGTTACACCGTGCGCTGTTCCTGCTCTGGACTGGCTCCTATTTTGTTTACCTCTGCTCGCGAACCCTTGTATGCATCTTCAGTGTTCTAATTTAATCACGCCGAGCTTTCGTTTGGGCCGTTTATTTAAATGTTTTACTCCACTCTCCAGTTTATTTAATGTACTAGTAGTCAAACAAGTTATAACACCACATGCTCAAGGAAATATGGAATCTAACTTAATGTCCTGAAATTGTTAATTACTGCATTTTTGGTCTAGTCAACAACTGTTTTAAAAAAACGGCGTAAAATGTTTGTTGGAACAGAACATTTACACTCACTGCTCAAGTACGTAGCAAAAAATTGCGAATCAACAATGAGGGCGTATTTAAAAGGAAAATGGGAGTTGCTTTATTTAGTAATTTTATATCTGTTCGTCCCTTACAGCAGATTATACG
>PNEQ01049857.1:12817-46101 GCA_003012365.1 Medauroidea extradentata
ATATATATATATATATATATATATATATATATATATATATATATATATATATATATATATATATATATATATATAAACGGCGATGTTCATGAGAACAGAAAATCGAAGCTGTGGACCGAAACGTTTCACTTTTAAGAGTTTCCAAATTGTCACTCAAAAGTGAAATTCTCGTACACTGTATTAATTGTGACATTCTGTAAATTCAGACAGTACTGACCAGCAATTAATGTTAGAGGACTTGGCATGAACAGTATGTTAAAAATTTTGATATCAACTACATTTACCTAATAGCCAAAAAATTTCCCCTAGTTAGTTACAAGTTGCACGTATTGCATATAAATGCGTGCGTGAGTATGTTGTGAATGTGTTGTGCGTGAAAGTGTGTTGTGCGTGTGAGTGTGTTGTGCGTGTGAGTGTGTTGTGCGTGTGAGTGTGTTGTGCGTGTGAGTGTGTTGTGCGTGTGTGTGTTTGTTAGTGTATCGGCTGGATTTAGAGTTTAATTGGTCTTGTACCATTATATTCGTTTAGTGTTAGAGCCTGCGTACGAATCACAAAACCGCTCTCTTTAAATATACATTGTTAGGACGTCATATCTGTTGTTTGTTGTTACTAAGCTAACGGTAACAACATCTGTGAAGTGTCCACCTGTTCTCTCAAGGTCACTAAAAGTTTACCCGAAGTAAGATTTCAAACATAAATGAATTTACGTTATAATGTTTATAAATTTTAGGTACGTTTCTGTCATAAAATTAACAATTCAAGACATTTAAGGTAAATGAAAACTATTCGGTTTTGTATCCTAATACACATTACTTGTATTTTTACAAGTACGTTACAAAATTTCAATGTAGTTTTTTAAGTATTATATAATATGTATTTTTCCCTTGTGTCACTGCAAAAAAGTATTTTACAACAAATATTATAGATTTTCTAAACTACATAACAGTATAGTTTTTTCGTAGTCCGTGCATAGTAAAAACAGTACAGACTTCTCAAACAATTATGTCTGAAAAATGAGTGAGATTTTGATGAAATTTACTTCTGGTCTTTTAGCTTTGTTTCGTGGTTTTACAATGACAGTCAACAATATTATAGTCTGTTTCAAGAACGAGTAAACATTTTCTTATCTCTCTGCTGTCAGTTATTTTTGTGATTTGCTATACATTACCACTTTGTTTCCAGCGTTTTAAATTTACCTTAAGTCATTTAACTATGTATCGTTTCACGGCAGTAAAGTATTTCATTTTGTTTTTGATATGACATTTGCCTGCTGTCAATAAGTGCGCTTGTGTAGGAGGTGCATTTGTTTTCGCACGGAAATTATAAATAAATGTTTTCTCTCACTACGTTCTGGAAAGTAAAAATTTACCTTAACGCTACATTAGCTTAAAATAAAATCTGACTTTTGAATTTTTTCGCACAATTTTGTTGTGTTGCAGTTAATTCATTCAAATGTATAATAATTTTTTATTATAATTTCACTGGTTTATGATTGTGTTTCCAATCTTGATTTTGGCTTGTCTTTACGTGTGTGTGTGTGTATATATATATATATATATATATATATATATATATATATCTGTGCGTACATGGTCCAGTTAAATAATAGCGTTTAATAATCGCTATTTGTCTAGTGACAAATTATGAGTATCCATTTCCATGTATCATGGGTTCTGAGAGAGTGTAGAATGTTTGAAACGTACGTTTTCACACTGAAAAATATCTCTGTGGTCATCACAAAATATGTTATCATTATAGACCTCGCCTTTTCTTTTTTGTCGTGAGACAATTTGCTGCATCCAGTAAAAAGACTGGTGGTGATTACAACAAATATTGTAAACCCTACAAGAAAATTTTATGAGGTCTGTATTGACAAAACATTTTGTGACCACCACGAACAAGTTTTTTTCTGTGTAAGGTCGGTTTTAGTTGTTTCATTTTCGACAGAATCTCTTCAGAGTTGTTCTTTATGAAACAGGCCATGCTTTTAGTTTTATTATCCGAGGATACTGATATAGGATCACTGTTTAACGCAACGTTCAGGCGAGTCTCTGTTTGGGAGTCTGACGCTAGGTTAGTATTTTGACCTCCCCCCCTCATTTGCATTGTGTTCACGGACCTAATAACGTTAATTAATACTGGGCAAGCATGCGGCACACTCGGTCTTCCAACAGCTGTATATAACATGATGTGCAGGAAATATATGTTGCGTCCCAGAAAAATGACTACTAGTTATAAAGCAAACAAAATGCGAGGAAAAAATACATTGCTGGATGGGAAACAAAATTATTTTTCTTTCCTATTTGACCCTTAATTTCCAAGTCACATTAGAGAGAAAGAAAAGAACTCTGTCACAGGGGCACACAACAAATTGTAAGAACCATAAGTTTAAATATATGTAGGTTGTCTGTGTCACTCGGAAACAAATAAGAAAGAAACGCGAATAAGGGAACGGCCGTAAAGAAATATTCATGAATAATGATGATCAATGTTTTGCGAAAGTGGCAAACTTTTCCAGGCAAATGGATGAAAAGCTGTAAAGTAGCGAAGACGTAATATAATTTGTTAAGAGCTGCGTGCATACATACATACATATTCAAAGCTACACATATAACAACAGTACGCAATATTATATAAAGAATCGCAGTGCTAGAGGCAGATTCACTTTTCGGGGAGTAGTTGATTAATGTTTCTGAACATTTCGAAAGATTACAGAAAATGTTTTCTAAAGTGCGGAAGATAATCCTTTTTACAAGGGAATCCCTAGTGCATTGATACGTAGTAAGATGAAAGTGTTTTGCGCCATTAGCAAAATATTTTGAGCAAGCATTACTTCAGTGTGAATATGGTGGCTCTACGACGTCTGTCGGGTGGTGAAACATCGTTGCATAGCATGCTGGTGCATTTATGTGCAGTGCTGTTGTATACTCTTGGCGTACGTAGAAGGAACCAATAACCACAAGGGAGCGAAGGGAAACAAACACGATATAATAACACTCACGAACAAGCTAATATATGGGACAAATGCCAGCACAATTTACATACACCCGCATCGCAATCTTACTTGCAAAGTAATGCAGTATCTTCATTCTTCATTTCCGTCCCTTGCATGCCTTGTGCAGTTATTAATAACTATGTTTCTGAGTTAAAATATCCGATCACTGACCACATAAGGTACTGAAACAAAGTGGGGTGAAATTATTTTCGCGATAAACCAGGGTCCCTACGTATCACATATGTCTTTATCCCTGAAAGAGGTGAACAACTGTGTTATTTTGAAAGTTATAGTAGCAAACATGTTCTGTATCCTGCGGAAGTCTTTATCATACATTACATTGTAACTGAGAGTCTTGTTTAGCTATTATAGAATGTCTTGCGCTTTGAGAGATGTAGTTAAACTCCTTCGTGCCGTCGGTTACACAAACATCACGTAACGATGCTTTGACCAATAGAAACTCTCAAAAAGTAGCTTAAATTTTCCTTCACTGTGTGGCTTTTTAAGTAGTGAAATATTAAAATATGATGACATAGCTTTCCATTCTACGTTGCACATTTGACATGATTCTATAAAATATTCTGTCTTTGTTTGATTTATTCCAACGGTCCTGCCTCTTTTGTAAGGATATTTGTCTTAAGTTCCTTGTAATTTGTTTCGCCATTCTTTTGTAACACGGACGGGCTAGCGACGAGCAGTGCAATCAGGTCGGTAGTTGCACAAGACTAGGGTCTCAGCGATTCTCCCCACCTGCACTGAAGTGTGACAGTATAATGCATAGTATCAGGGGAATCGGGGTCTGTTGTCTTCGAGCCTTTCAGCCGTCACCAGCTCGTCAGGATTGTCCTGGGTCGAGACCCACGACGTGCCGCCGTCCGTCGATAGCCGAGCACATTCATAATCAGCCCCCGGCACATCATGTTATGATGAGGTATGTGTCCGAAGGGTCACCCATCATAACGTAGAATATAAACTTAACTTATTAAATAGCCGCTCCCCTATTATCTAAGATATGTAATATAACTTTGTAGTATTCTGTAACTAAAATACGTAGAGTAATGCCACCGTAATTAGAATCACATATTTCATTTAACCGCAATCGTCACCCTTAAGAGTGCGTGGTAGATAAATAAACGCTGAAAACATCAATTGTTTCCTACGTGTTTTTCGAAGCCAATATAAATAAAATACTCAATGACAATCCTAGGTAATATTATTTGTCAACTTTATAAGTAAATATTTATCCAAAATTACTCATTAGTTACGCGTGATATCTTGCGCCGCAGTTAAATGCACGAGGTTCCGGCGTCAGAGATTGTGCCTCAGAAGTTCGTAACACTGGAAAAAATTTTGTTTATAACGTTGGCTAAAACTATTGTCTAGGATTGCTATTGTTTAATTTTTGCAAATTGACTTCAAGAAACCTACAGTTACACATTAATGATTTTAGCGTTGAATTATGTACCACGCCCTCTTAACTTAACCACTTTAACTAGTTTCAGTATAAAGTGTCTACCTCTGATTACAGCCACCCAATAACTATAAGTCATACGTAAAATAGGTTAAATATCAGCTTTACAACAATATGTTCTCTTATTTTGATGTGTGAAGCTATTGTTAGTATTCCACGTAACATCTGGAGTGCCTCTGTAGAGACAATGTCCTTGCCACAGCCACTAGTGTGCTCTGGTTACTGTATAATTTTTTTAAGGAAGTCAAGGTCGCGCCGGTGTTGCCTTTCAACTGTTGCAGAAATATTTTAATGACAAACAGGGGCCCCTACTTATCCATTATGTACACTTACATAAGCTTATAATACAGAATTCTTGTCTAATTAGTTACAAATTTATACACAATGAAAATGTGTCTTTAGTTTCACTTTTGGTAACAAAGTAGTTCCCTAATTGGTTCCGCACTTTATATTGTAAGTTTGTTTTACCCTACTGTACTCAGTCAGTATTGCGTTTCATCTTCACTGCATGTTTCTACACTCTTCTTCCACTTCTTTGCACTTCTGTATGACGTCGGAAACGAAATTGTTACGTAGTTGTACAAAACTAGCACACAACTAGAGAGTACGAAACAAATACAATTGCACCTTGACGATTACGCTCGTTATACACACGATGTACTAGAACCTAATGCAATTCACCGACACAGTATTCACTCACTCTTCATCATACGTAAAATAATGTTCAAGAATATAAAGAAAAAATTTGACATAAGGACTAACCAGAATTCAGTTACCATGGCAGTCAAACACGTGTAGAAGTTATATTGGATATTATTCATTCGTCTCCCCACCCCATATTAATTTTAGTATCCTAATCAAATATGTCGTGGAAAGTCTGGAAAATGAGCGTTATAATTGCTGGTAGCCTAATAGATGCTTTTTGGGAAAAATTAAGTATGACTTTTTGGCTCGTCGACAGTGAGGTCATGAAAGACGGTACCAATGATTCTGGATATAAAAACAGTCTGGGAAACAGCCATAGTCTGTATAGATGCAGTCCCCTGCAGTTGTATTGAAGAAAATAACACGGAATACCTAAGTCAGGATGACCGGTCAATGAAACAACCTGTGTACAAATATACCTCTAAACACATAAAGTACAAATCAGTAAATAACTCCAATTATACAAAAATAAATATATATTCGAATAACAAGATTAGAAAATGAAAGATCTCAATAAATGGTTGAATGTATTCATTAGAGGCTGATTTCACTAGAACAGGTTACGTTTGTAAACTGGATTTAAGGGAATGTAAATAGAGATTGCATTTTCTGTTTGAATTACCGTATTTCGGATAAACACACAGTCTTACATTAAACATCCATGTTTGATAGTTTATCGTCCTTAAGCTTAGCTTAGCCAACATCAAGAGCTTAAGGGCGCGATCTACCGCAGTTTTCATCACAATTTTTTTATATTTGTTATTTGTACCAGATAATTTTTCTTATTTTAGACACAAAATGTGACTAAATTTGGCTTTCATGAAAATTTTTTATCTCTCATATTTTTCGCGTAATGGCTTGTTAAATTCATAGTTTGCATTTTCCGTTTTAACGACTACACCAAAACCAACTGATATACCGAACACAAAAAAAAAAAATCACAGTGGATAAAGACATTGCAGGCTACAATATCACGCTCATGAAATTAAAGAATAAAACTTATTTGAATTTTAAAAAATGCTGAAACTGAAAATAAAAATATAAAAAATTATAAATTTTTTTAAAATACAAATAATTTTTATTCTTTAATTTTATGAGCATGTCATTATAGCCTGCAATGTCTTTATCCACTGTGACTTTTCAGAGGTTGGTATATCAGTTGGTTTTAGTGTAGTCGTTAAAACGGAAACATGCAAAATATAACTTTAACAAGCCATTACGCGAAAACTATGAGAGATAAAATAATTTCATAAGAGCCAAATTTAGTCACATTTTGTGTCTAAAATAAGGAAATAAATATCTGGCACAAATACAAAAATAAAATAATGATGAAGAAAATTGCGGTAGACCGTGCCCTTAACAAAATAGCGGCACGAATGTACAAGCCTTAAACTATGTCTGCATCTGATTTTGAGTCCGGAGCACAACGCCTGCACCACGATATCGTCGAGCCAAGTATACCTACATGCCAAATGCCGGCAGAATCTCTCGTAAGCCTCGGGCAATGCTTACAAGTTGTATCAGAGCAACTATTACACGCAATAAGGCATTGTTACGATAACTAGTTAGATGACGTTTTGACAAGCAACCCTGTCCGAAAATAGTTAAGTACTGCAGCTATAGCTGACTGCACTACAAGAGCGTTTCAAAGTGGCGAATTGGTTTTTGCTCCTGAATCTATGACGAATGTTTTCATACACACGCTCATAAATAAATGCTATGTGTTTAATTATTTGTGCTGCAACGAGAATTCTCCTCCACTCCACAAGAGTCTCATAAACGGAACAATTTTGGATTGACTTCGATAGTTTATCGAAACTTCATGTATTGTGTCCCCTCCTCCATATCGAATCCTGTGTCAAGAGATGCTCTGATACATTCTGTATAAGGTGGGACCGTCGAAGTAATAACTATACTAATTACTTCTACACTTCTGTATAAGCGTTGTCCATAGAACGTAACATATTCTTGCCGTAGTATTAAGTTCGCCCTGTTCACAAAAAAAATCTCTTTTCAGTACCACAGACTTAACAGCATAATTAAGAGAGATAAAGTTACTTATATAGATTTAAAATATACTTAAATTAACCATAAGACTTTTAACCGTCAGAAGTTTCAATAACCCCTCAACAAGTAGGATATATGCTTATCTGGTTAATAGAGAATATAGTATATCGCGAAAATGTTTAGTGGCAACACACCCTTGGAAACGCTGTAGTTTCTTGCAGCAAGAATGATTTGTGGGGCCACGATTTTGTTGCGAAAAGATTTTTGCCCCACTTTGTTTCAGTGATTCACGTGCACATCGGCAGTTCTGTTTCAAGGTTATTGGCAGCGTGTCTATGTTCAGACACGTTTCTCATTTTACTGCACCAATCAGAATAAGATTATTGTGAGTCTGTACGTCTATAATTTACCAAGGCAAGTGAGAGTAAAATCACCCAACCACAGACGATGTAGTAGAGCTGCAGGTGTGCTCATGACGCATCGAAACCATATGTTGCAAAAATCTTTTCGCCATAAAATCGCGGCTCTAATGATTTGGTTATATACGTCTAAAACAACATAGTTGCCTTCAAACCAATAACAGGTATCAAATATTACAATGCCGGGAATCTCATTGGCTCAGTCAATTAGAGTAACAGCTCCTAGTACATGCAAAAGTCAGTGATCTTATATAGGTAGAGCCACGATTTTATGGCGAAAAGATTTTTGCAACATTTGGTTTCGATGCGTCATGAGCACACCTGCAGCTCTGCTACATCTTCTGTGATTGGATGATTCTACTCTCACTTTCCTTGGCAAATTATAGGCGTACAGACTCACAATTATCGTATTCTGATTGGTGCAGTCAAATGAGAAACGTGTCTGAACATAGACACGCTGCCAATAACCTTGAAACAGAACTGCCGATGTGCACGAGAGTCACTGAAACAAAGTGGGGCAAAAATCTTTTCGCGACAAAATCGTGGCCCTATATATAGGTGGTTCGGAATAAAGTGAGCACTCAAATAGCTCTGCTAAAGTTCTATTTTAAGCCAATTCGTAGCTTTCCGCGCGTAACGTCTACCTACTAGAAATGTATAACCTCTCTAGTCATGTCACTTGATGGTTGGGCGTACAAGGTAAGTTGTGCAGTCAGTGTGAATCGATACAGTTTGCTACAAAAATACTATAAATTTTATAAAATACAGTTATGTCAATTTCGGTTCATTTAGTTTCTGTACTGTTTTATTTAAATAGGAAAATACCCGAAAATACATTTTGTAATTTCGCTGCCAACCACACAAGCAGTAAGGTAACTAGACTTAATGATAAATTATATGCAGTAACGGCAAGTAATATTTTTCAACGGTTAAAATTTTAGTGCTCATTTTATCCCGAATGACCTATAGTGAGCTTAACATACGTTGAAACCCAGCAAACAGTCAAGTTTTCGCACGATAAATCACCATCACTACTGATGAAGCAGTTTGCTATGGTGTACGCTATTATTTAGTAAAATCATAAAACCTCGCTTCTCAAACAATCTAACAACTGGTTTTGCATTTGTAGCTTTCTTACATTAACTTACTATGGTAATAAGGTTATTTTAACTCAAGGTTCAATGTCTAAATTTTCTCGCTAAGTGGATAGTGTTTCCGATCGCGATTAAGCTCTTGACGGATCAGATCCTACAATGGACAGAGTTAAGTTTTAATCTAAGCGGGCTAACTCGGTAATGTTTGCGTATGCGCTTAATAAGGTCGCCAGGGCTTGTTCGGACGGAAAGGCTACTAAGTGAGTCGAGTGCACCACTAAGTTCCAGGGTAAAGTACATGGTACAAGTTCAGAGTCAGAGAGATAAAGATTACTGTCGTTGCTGTGCACACAATCACAGTATTAACATACAAAGAGTTTCAATGTACTTAAAAACTGCCACGTTTTAGTTGTAGAATCAGTTTTAACAAGAAGATACTAGCATAACCGATAAGCCTACTTTTCTAAAGGTGCGTTCAAATTAACTCTTAATGTTAAAATCGTTACCGTACATATATGTAATTTAGATTATTCTTATGCTATCTTCTAGCATGATGGTCCTATTACAGTTAATAAATATTGAATTGCCGTTCTATCTGTACTGCAGTTCTTGACACACATTTATTAGAAATTACGTATACATGTCGTGAAATCTTAAATGTTGGATGGCGTATATTACGAAATAAGGTCTATAACATGGTCCAACAGCTTTAAACTCACGAATCCTAACTTAGTGCTAAATGTGTACAGAGTCTGAAGAAACTTTGTAAAATGGTCCTTAGAAACTTCATGCCGTTAAAAATGTCAAATGACTACAGTTTTAAAAATCTGAATATCGTATTAACAAAATACATATGCATAAGTCGCTGTATTTGGTACCATATCTTCATACGGAATTTACTGAAATTCTGTTTCAGGGGTATTTTAGACATATCAAATTCCGCACTTAATAACTGTTAACACACCGTGGACAAAGTATGTACAAACAAATACATACAAGTAGTGTCACTTTTCTACAAACTATATATGTACCTAGTTTGATGAAATTCTGAAAAAAAAAATATTTATTCTGATATCTTGTGAGATTAGAAAAATGTTTCAAATTTCACTATTTAGAAAACATGACAACACCATAAACAAAATACATAAAATTCAAATTAATTTACTAAGAACTATACGAGAAAAAAGTTTCTTTACATAATAATTATCTAAGGAAAATTATTTCTTGTATAGGAGTCTCCTGCAATCATATTATGGTCAAATGACTGAAATTTAAAAAATACGAACAGAGAATGAATAAAAGCCTAAACGTCAAGTCACCTTGGTAAGCACTATATAATGTGTTCCGAGTATGTCGTAATTCTGAAAAATGGTTTCTAATAGAACTCATACGCGCAAAATATGATCAAAGAGACTATTTTTAAATTATAACACGAAAATTACATAAATAATTAAGTCAAATTAATATTATGTATGTGTACCTTGAAGATAAAGAAAAATATTACCTTAACTGTGTGACAACATATATATATATATATATATATATATATATATATATATATATATATATATATGGCCGCCATTTTGAAAATATAATCAGAATACAGACGAATTACACAAAAGTTTAGACACACGTGTGTACCTAGTTTGATGAAATTCGGGAAATTTTTTTTTCAGATATCAGATATTGTATTATGTTAAAAATAAAATAAATATTTCCACCGGTTTAAAAATACGACCGTAAATTGAACACCACACACAAAATTCAAGTCAAGTAAGTAATATGTGTACTCAGTTTTGAAGATATTAGGAAAATTGTTTTCCGAGATACGTCATATTGTGTAAAAAATATAAAAATACCCGCCATTATGAAAATACACATGATGCAATGTAAAAATGTCAAGTCCGCTTACTTAGTAGTATACGGGTACTAAATTTGATGAAATCACAACAAATATTTCATGACATGTCATATTATGCTAAAAGTAGAAAATCACAGTCGTTTTAAAAACAATTGCCATAGGATGAATGCAAAACAGAAAAGTCAAATAAACTTACTAGGTAGTATACGTATATTAAGTTTAATGTTCTTTGAAGAAATATTTCCTAAAATATGTCTTACTACGCTAGAAATATAAACTGGTCGCCATTATAAAAAATATGAACACAGAATGAACGGAAATCACGTAAGCCAAGTCCGCTTTCTAAATAGTTCTATGTGTATAGCAAGCATAAAAAAATGCGGAAAAATATTTCCTTAGATATATCATATAATGCTAAAAAGTAAAAAATGGCCATCCATTGAAAACAAGAATAAAATACGGTAAAAATACACAAAAATAAAGTCAGATCGGTATGTGATATATGTTTACCGAGTTGGATAAAATTCGATGGAATATTTCATCAAATATGATATATTATAAAAGAAGGACCGACATTTTTAATATATGTACACTGTTACATGACATACATAAAATTCAGTTAGTATTACTGGGTTAATTATGTGTACCGAGTTTCATGAAGTTTTAAAATACGGTTCCTTGGATACATAGCTTGACAGAATAATGTTTAAATAGCCGCTATTTCGAAAATATGAAAAGAGCATAATCGAAATACACAAAAGTCAAGTCAAGTTACTTTGTACTATATGTGTACAAAGTATGATGAAATTCGGTCTACTGGTTAATAGTTTTAAGGGGGTACACACACGTGGTCAGATACACAGACAGAAACATGATCCTATAAGCCTACTTTTTCCTTAGGAAAATTGACTAAAAATCCGTGTCGGTACTACGACATGCCAAAGAGTAATTAAAATGTAGTTATAACTTAAGTACTTTTTATCTTTTTATTTCATTTTCTAAGGTTCTAATATCTTCAATAAAAATATCGCTATAAAAATAAAATGTAAGAAATTAATTTTGAGATTGAATAGTATTGATATTTTTTTAATTCATTCACTTGGCATTCTAGAGCAGGCCTTCTCAATAGGCGGCCCGCAGAGAGATTTCTACTGGCCCGCCATCAAAATGTCAGAAATCAGCGAAAATGGTTTGTTATAATAATTTAAAGGCTATTTCTGAATAGTTATAATTAGGTCAATGTAATCTCTGCATATGACAATGATTTATGTTAGACTAACATTAAGTCTAATTAAATGATTCCGTACATTGCCTATAGTTATTGACTGCCTTTTTTTTTTTTTGGGCCCTCGAGTGTTTTTGGTAGTTATAAAATTGTGGCCGAAGGTACATATCGTTGAGAAGTCTTGGTCAGCTGAACATAGAAATATTGGTAATTTTTTGCATACTTAACTACTTTACCGATACAGTTCACAGAATACAGTGCTCGTACACAATAATGACAGTCACTTGTTTCCATGATATCGCCACACCATCGTGTCGGTTAACTCTAGCTATACTTGTGCACGATTCTTTATTAGGTATTTTTATATTCTAGCGTCAAGATTATCCGTGGTGAATATTATTTTAAAATATAAAGGTGCAGTCATGGACACAAAATGTGGACAACTGAAATATCAGAGTCCACGTCGGCATTCATCGACTGTGTGAAAGCGGGAGCCTGGCATTTAGGCAACCTGCAGAACAACAAATAACGGTGCGTTGGAACTGCGCTGGGCACATGTTTTGTTGAAGTATTGGAGCAACGCCCGTTCACACCTTCCTCAAGCTACCAGACACTGTATATTGGTTGAATCAGTGTGTCGCACAAAAAATTTAGTAATTGCAAAAGTGACACACGTCCCTTTATAATGTACACTGGGAAGGCCCAAAAAAAACTGGGGATGGGTGATACACACACACACACACACACACACACACATATATATATATATATATATATATATATATATATATATATATATATATATATATCACGACATCTCTGTCTGTTTAATGGAGTATAGTCCGTATAGTTCATTCAGATAAAATAAACATGTGCAATCGAAATTATGCATGCTACCGTTTTGTTTAACTTGCAGGCATGACACTTATGTAATATTCAGAAACATAAAAATATTTAACGTGTGATATCAGGACGGTTCAATAATGCTTGTTACATACACGATGGAAATGTAACATTCAGCATATTTTGTTTGTTATTTATATTAGCATTTAACCTAATACGCCTGACATTTTTTAAAATCACCTGCCCATCTAATAAATGTGCATGTTTTGCAGAAATATTAAGAATGAATGGGAAAGTCGATCCACTTACCCAGATACATAGATTCATAATTTGACGACAGGTATAATTATGCATGATATTAACAGAAGTAAAATCAATATTCTTACAAAGATGTGACATTTATGATAATGTATGTGTATGTCCGGTACACTTAACACTTAAATCTTACAAATGTTATTCGTATGAATATGCTCAATTATTATATATCTTTTCGCACAGCATATGAGTTCACAACATATAACTAACAATTATTTAAAGTATGCCTGTGGGTAGACAAGTAAACATGTATACTTAGTTTAGTTTAGAATTTCATACTTCACTGTGATGTAATTCAGATACTGTTACACCTGTACTAATATTTTAACAGGAATGCTACGACTGGCAATCTCGCCATTGTGGCACTACGAAAAACTTCCCAAAGAGTACAGAAAGTTTTTGACCCACACACAATATGGGTCTCTTACCATTATTCAGGTTGCATATAGAGCAAATGTTATCAATGTTACTGTACGAGTATGATTAGATCTGTATACAGTTGGTCGTTTCCATAAAATGTATACGATCACTACCGTTGATGTACGGGAAATATTTTATTACGCTTATACTTTTTAACACATATGTACATCGAGGACGTAAATTTACAAAAAAAAAAAAAAACGTTTTACGGTGTGATATGGGACTGTTAGATAACACTAATATTCTCTTGTTACATCTCCACCGTTAAATAGCTTCGAAATGTCAAGAAATGTTTGCAAAGAGAGAGAAAGAGATAAGAAAGATGAGCGAGGAAAAAGAGAACGAGAGGAGAGCTGCGCTAGAAGTAGATGGAATGGCGGTGCTGAATAAAACTAAAATGACTTTAATGAAATGTTGACGTATTGTTCTGCTTAACATATACTTTCGGTGTAATGAATACTCATATATAAAACTACTGTAACAGGTTTCTCTAAAAATTGTAATTTTTAGAAGGGCTGCATTAAGAGTCAAACTCCGATTTAATGTATAATTGCTGGTTCTTACTGGTCGAATTGTGGAAAAGTAAACAGGCGAAGGGGAAGAGGGGTGGAGCTTTCAGAGTAGGATATGAACAAAAAGTTAGCGAGGAAAACAATGCGACCGAGAAATTGGTTTACTCTAACAGTTACATGCGTGGACTATTTAGCCTACAGTGAGTGCAACAGCGTACACGTTTCAATGGTTTAACATGTAGTTTTTCTCAACGCAGGTAAAAAATGCCATATCACGCTGAAAAATATGTTGTTTAATAGCACGACTTGTATACAAAAGTAATATTCGACGTAATTTTGTTATTTTTTACACCAGAGTATGCGAATTTCACGTTATGAATAATAAAGAGTTAAATTAAATTTTCGTACATTTGCTGGTGTGTAACTAACGAAAAATGAAACACTGCTTAGAAATAAACTTTTCGATTTCGATTTGTCGTATAAGCAACACCGGGTTTATTATTTTCAAAGTTGTTTATTTAATAAATTTGAACTTCATGAAATAATGTTGTCAGGGGCGTCATTTTCAGAAAAAAATTACAAAGATACAACTGTAGTTATTTGATGTATTTGAATACACACACGCACATCTGAATCCAGGTACAATTCGAAAAAAAAATAATTTTCGGGTTTAGAATTACATGAAAATTTCTGAAAGCTTAGCTTAATTAATGATTTAGTCACAAGTTTAGAATTTACGTAGTTATTAATTATGCGTCTTAAACATACTAAACCATATTGTACAATAAAAAATATGCACACAACAGTAAAATTTTATGAATACTCGAAGGATATTATCGTATGATATGCAAATATACACAAAAATATTCCCATTACTCGTAAACAAAAACAAACGGGGAGTTCGACATGCGTTAGAGAAGTAACGTTCATATAAAATTCTCAGTGGTGCCGTAGATAGTGTACTGAGAAACTAGTGCACGGTGTAATGGTTAAATTTATGTTCACGATGAAAATTAAAAAAAACTATATATATATGAACATTTACATTAAGGCTCTGCAAAAATTTAATAGTTTTGAAATTTTTTATGTTTGTACGAGATATGGTTTGTATTATAGATATTTGTTGAGACTATTGTTTACAGTAATGAAAATATTATAGCTTTCATACGTTTTGTATAATGGCAGGCCAAAGCCCCTAAATTTTCATAAAACTGTTTAATACAAAATAGGAAAATCAAAGGACTTACAGAAATTAAATAATTCACACAGTATAACAGTGTCACAGGCTACGTCATTATATGTATGAAAACCACATTTCAATACATTTAGTATTTCAAAAAAAAATTGCTGAATTAGAAACAAAAAATTTACAATTTTGTGTATTTTTTAAAAAATTCATAAATTATCCCTGAGGATTTTTATATACCTCTTGACGTAGCCCGTGGCACTGTTATTCAGTGCGAATAATTTCATTTCTTTAAGTCAATTGGTTTTTGTTTCATGACAATTTTTTTATTTTTACCAAATATTTTTTTCTTGTTTTAGTCAAAAAAAATGTGATTAAATTTGGCTCTTATGAAATATTTTTATCTCTCATAGTTTTCGCGTAATGGCTTGTTAAATTCAAATTCATATTTTGCATGATTCCGTTTTAACGATTACACTAAAACCAACTGATACACCAATCTCAAAAAAATCACAGTGGATAAAGACATTGCAGGCTGCAATGCCATGCTAATAAAAACAAAGAATAAACATTATTTGAATTTAAAAATGCTGAAACTGAAAATGAAAAATTCAATAATTTTTTTATTGCACCATTTTACAATAATCTTAGATGATATCCAAGTCGGCGTTCCACTGTCCTATTTATTGGCCTCGAATACAGCTATTGTGTTGCGTAATGTTGCGACTCTCAGATACACTTGTAGTAATATGATTATCTGCAAGGTGCCAATTCTACACTTGGCGTATGCCACATAAACTACGTCTTAGTGGCTGACATGTAATGTAGGAAGCAGTCAGGTACAGTAAGAAGCTAACACAAGCATACATGGCACCGTTACACATTGATTCCGTACATAGCACTCAGAGTGCTAAGAATGTTATATTGAGTCACTAGGTAAGCCAGAGTAGTCACTGGGGGTAATGTAAGATGGCGGTGACTTTGAAACATATTTGTATTATTTTTGTTTTCATAACTGTCAACTGTAAATCAATTATAATGAATTGTCATGTTAACATGTATTACTTAGAATCTATTGCAAGTACATTTCTTTATTGATGGCTATCCTGCATGCGGGAAAATATTTTTTCAGTGTCCCACAGTCAACACACGTGTGCAAAATCACCTATGCTCACGGTATTAATACAGTCACCCGAGTAGAGTTTTCGGCCCTACAATAAGTTACGAGAGCAGATTCTCTGTCAAATCCTGGTTGCCCCACACGAGAGCAGGGTAAGCTGCTTTCAGCGGATGAAACTCGCCAACTGGCGCGAAAAGCCAAAACCAAATCCACAATGAAGTAAAACAGAATACACTGTGTTTAAAATAAGAGAGAGTGAGAGAGAGTAGCACGAAACAAATATTATATGAAATATAAGTGAAATAACGTTATCCACGTCTGCTGCGGTCGTTGCGTTTAGTAACATTTTAACATATGTATAAATATTAAAAATAAATGTTAGTACATTTACAAAAAATTCTTTAGACACTAGTTTCCAAAAAATATTTTTATAAGTTACAAGAATATTGTAAACATAACAGGAAATGCTTGTAAATATATAAACAAATACATGTATGTTTACAAAAATTATCGTATATCTACAAATAACAACTATAAATTTACAAATAAAGTTTTGTACACTTTACCACAATTGTTTTTTTTGGCAATCAGTTTTCAAGAATTTTTTGTTGAATTATTAAATATTTTGTAAAATGGGATAGGTTGTTGAAGGTTATTTTCTTACAAAAGTAACTCTGTTCATTAAATACAACCCGTTAGTCCCAGCAGGTATTTGGAAAATGTAGACTACTTTAATGACTTGTGACATTCTATTTGTAGTATCTATGACTTATAAATGTTCCGACATCAGTTTACAAGCGTCTTATTGTAAAAGTAAGGATTTTTACTGCGTAAAATATTAAGTCTTATTTTGGATTCCCATAATTTAGGAATACAGGATATTTTGTACGTTTTAGTCCTCACCTTGTAATAAATAATTTCTGGTTTTGTGATTAGACAAATCTACCTAATCACAGCAGTTTACATAACACACTGAAGACAATGCGCAGGCATTGCAGCGGGCTAGGCTTCGATGAAAATTTCTCGGTTATTGAAGATGAAACTTACTTCGTTGACTCGGTAGTCATTAACAATATCATACGATAACTATACAGCTGTGCCAACAAACATTTTCGTAAGCAAAATGTTGTTTTTTTTAATATTAATGTAATGGGCACGATTGTATATTAACGGGAACAGGTGTGACATCTGTTTACACGCAAAGATTTCCGCGCAAACTAAATTTCAAAAGTCGCCCATTCCTAGTAGTTATTGGCGGCGTGTCTTTGCGAGGAGGCGTTTATCATTTGACTGAGCCAGTCTGACTCGCCCAATACGCGTAAGTGTTGAAATAATGGAACAAGTATCGTGGGCATGAGCTACAGTGTTCTGAAAAATAGCTGGCGTGATATTCCGCATTGTACTCTGTGCGTTGTATCTCACAGAAACAATTTAATTTAATTTAAAGTAATGTTTTCTTCAATATTATTCAAGCATTTTATATTCATGCGATGTCTGTTTGCCAACACTGAAATTTAATTTCATTTACTTATTTCTTTGATACTTTTCTTTACGCCAAACCACACATAGAAGTATAATATTTTTTATGTATTTTTTTGTGTGTGAGATTTATGAAAAATCTTTGCACAATATTCAGTGACCACGAAATTTAGTTTCTGTGTAATAGAGAGAGAGAGAGAGAGAAGGCTACGGAATTCATGGTTACTTAAATGAAAATCTGAATAAAGCCATTGAATATAACTGATGTGTTTTATAGTTTTCATGCGTGGTATACGAAATAGCTGCGAAACAGACGTTCGTTCTCTCGTATTCTGTACCTAGATGTGTTTGAAGAAGGATGTTTTACCAGGAGAACAATTTCAGACTGAAGGTTACTGGTAATATACGTTTTATGTTGTTTAAACGTAGACTTAAGCCACAAGACTTGAATGTTTTACAGAAGACGTCTTTAAAGTTTGTTTCGAGAACTTCGCAAATACACGTTATTAATAATTGATTTATACCTTATATATCAGACTGAACTAACTTATAATATGTACTTGATACTACTCAAACATGTCGGATGAAAAACAACAGTTAGGCAAATATACCTTACCCCGTCATCTTAAGTCTCGTGCTCTCCGTTTTGCTAAGCTGTGGTCAAAGTGAAGCAAATATTTTGTTTTATTGTCTCATGAGTAATAAATGTAATAAATTGAGCACTATCTTGAGGCTTAGGTATAAGTTAAGTTGACTATTTTTTCAAGTAATTATTGAAATATTTTGTAGATTCAATTTAAATTCGAATTGTGTTATCAACTATCTTCTATCGTAAAATGATGTACACAAAATGTGTAAAGTCCACAAAGTGTTAAAACAACTACGGTTTGCAGCGTGGCTTCGTTGATGTACTGACCTGCGATGGTGCGGCCGTCGGCGTCATCTCTCTGGCTGCTGGCGGTGAGGGTGAGCACGGAGTGTTGGAGCTCTTCGTCCTCGCTCACCTCCGCCTCGTACACCGCCTTGTCGAAGAACACAGGGCTCGTCTCACCGCGATCTGCAACCCCCGTGCGCATGAACTTGCTCACTGCAACACACACGTGCCGTCCAATCATGAGCCAGGCATCTCTCTACACTCCACTCCCGCACACTTACAAACTGTCATTGTCGTCTCTGTTGGAATGGCCGTGGCCATCGACCCTACAAACCAGGGCCATGTTTATTGCCACACTTTAAATAAGAAGGTGAACTCCAAAAGATAAACAAGAAGGTTTACATCTGCCTGTATAGGCCTACAAGCTTCAGTAATGTACCGTACACATACTGTTAGTTCTAGAATGCTTGCTTGAACGTGCTTATATGCCAAACAATTCGGAAATGTGAGAGCTCTTTTAGGGTTGTGACTATCCCCTAACAGCACAGATGGTGCTAGAAACGTTGCTAAAAACGTTACAAAGTGCCAAGTTGGTTACATAGTTCATCGACATGCTGCCATAAATGTTACGTGGGCAACGTTGCAGATGGGACCTCACAACACGTTGCCTGCACGTGCCAGAAATGTTACAGCTGTTACATTCTTCACCATCTCAGTTAGTTTCATTTCTGACCAACAGGTGCCATACATGAATGATGCAACTGTTTTGTATTCGCATGTACAAATAATTCAAAAGTGCTGTTATGGGATCCCATTTGCTCTAGTTTAAAAATCTTTAAAATTGGGAAATATCATTTAACTTTGTAAACCCATTTACTATTCACTTAATTATGACAGGGATAATAAGCATTTTATTTTATTTAAGTCCCAAAATGAGTGTAATATTTTTCATGTCAGTGATTGTGCATCCAAACGCTCAATATCAATGCAAACAATAGTAACTTTTTATTATCACATTTCGACATAATTCTGATGTTGAGTGATGATATTGTAATTATTTACATTTTGCGCAAAGGTGTATGGAAGATAAAAAGTATATCTAGAAGTGTTGAAATAAGGCTGTTCATGTTATAACAATGTGCTAGTCACGTGCTTTCGAAGTGCTGGCAACGTGCAGGCAACGTGCTTGTGACATACACGCAACGTGCTAGCGATGTGCAGACTGCAGACAACGTGCTGTTGTGACGTGCTGGCAATGTTACATTGTAACGTTGCCTGCCTGAGACGTTGACACGTTGCCTGCACCTATTCTGCACATCCTGGCACGTTGTGGCAACGTTACAATGTTACAGTGTGACGTGTGGGCAACACTGCTGTGCTATTTGAGACAAGACTTCTGTTGATATTCTACTCTCAAAATAACAATAACAAGATAAATATACGTACTTACGTACACAAGTGTGCCAAATATAAAAAACTACTTGCAAAGTAAGGTACATGGAAATTAGAACCGCATCTAAAAAATTCCAGCTGGAATGCAAAAACATCACATCTACTCTACTTGCATACAAGTCCACCAACCACACGGTGCAAGTCGCCTTGAACAAGAAGGCAAACATCTTATTGTTCTAAACCGAAAACCGTTTGTTTTAGGTTTAAGAGTGTGTTAGATACATTAATGCTAATAATTACCTAATGAAATCTACAAGTTTTTTAATATTAATATGAAGAATCTACAAAACAACCATTGAAGACAATATTTGCTAACTTTAGGAGCTAACATTGACCCAGAGTGATTTATTTGTTAAGCATAATAATCTTGTGGTGTGATAAACTGTACGATATTCCAACGCTGAAGAATTTTATTTTTCAGGAAAACCTTACTCAAGGAAAAATATATGCTTAGAAACAAGGTAAAAAAGTACTATGTTGTAAAGTTATACTTTTAACTCTGACTCATGTACAATGCCCTCTTAAATGCACATCTTCTGCTTTGCTTCGTGGTCGATAAGTGGATGTTTATAACTCTCAGCTTATTAGAGTTCTACCCGCAGAACACAGACGTGGTGGTTTCGCCGTAGCATTGCACTCATTGGCACAGTCAAAAGAGTGACAGCCCTATTAAATACTCATGCTGACAATAACAATAAAGCAAAGCTGCTGATAAGCACGCGTAGCACTGCAACAAGTTTGTAAACTTTCTTTTCACAAAATGTCAGTGGCTCTAACCATGTTCGAAAACCCGGAGACGTTGTGATATCATGTGAAGAGTTGGATTTCGAAGTCATGTGCATATACAATGCTATTGCGTTAGTGTTACTGAATACGATACTCTTGTCACTGAAGACACCTGACCAATACTAAACAAGTACGAAGGGAATCGGTGACTTCCATGTCAGAAGTACAACTGGTCATTCATTGGAGCAGCAGTCAATGAACAGTAAGTAGACGATAGAGTGTACACAGGATTGTGGAGGTAGTTCGTTGCAATCGTGATTTATACCGATCTTCGATCTTAATACTTTAATTCCGTACTCTCCTACAACAACGTTTTCCTACGTTACATACGGACGAATCAGGAAAGGGTTTTTGAAATAGTATTTCTTTAAGGGGAGTGTTACACAATTTTACTGTATTTATTGTTATTGAGCCATAACATTTATTCAAATTTTACAAATATTTTCTCTTCGACAAAGCATAGAACATATTATTGATAAACTGCTTGACATAAATAGTAATGGAACCTTTCATTAATTTGTCATGCAGAGTCATTGTAAGATAATTCTTGAAAGTTAACCTATGATTATTTTGCAATGATACTGCATGAGACATTAATGAAAGATTTCATTATTATTTATGTTAAGCAGTTTACAAAGAATACGTACTATGCTTTGTCGAAGAGAAAATTTTGATGATACAATTTAAAAAAATGTTATGGCTCAAAAACTGAAAATACAATAACTATTTTTTTTGTACTAAGCTAGGTCACATGGCCTTTTAACGAATAGTTTTAACTTTAACATCACTTAGGTGAAGTGAAGATATTTTGGGTAGCACTCAACACCTAGGTCTTCAGCTCTGGTGAGGGATGACATGATGTAAGTATGGGGCCGCGCCGGAATGAAAGGGCGTGGAAAACGGGAGATCCCTGAGAAAACTTTCCCACCAGTGGCATCGTCTGGCACGATTCCCACATGTGAAAATCCGGGGACCGACCCCGCCGGGATTCGAATCCGGATCTCCTTGGTGGGATTCGAGTGCTCTTAGCCACAGCGCCAACTGTCGCCTCTAAGACACTTAGGTGAACAACTAAATACCAAGTTGGGACTGAACTAGAAAGAAGACCATCACACCCAAGAAAGCAGCCTTTCAATCTGGGAGCACGTCGGCGCACGCTGTTCTCTGAAAGGTGGCATGAAACTTCCTAAACTTTAATGAAAGTTTTCACCTACACACAGCACACAACACTTTCCATACTTAAGCTGGGAAATAGAGCAAATATTGAGAATTGTTTCTCTACGTCTGGAAATACAAGTGTACTGTAAATTTGAACGTTACCTAAAAATGTATAGAATCACTACTATTTATGTATTATTGTTATTGAACAGCGAGGGAATAGTGGCGCAGTTAATGAAAGTGCCCCGCTATAAAAAAAGTGCCAGTAAATGAAAACGTCCGCCACATTTTTCACACACCGTCAACTGAGCCACCATTGGCCCACTTAGGGAAAATTTCGTCACACCCCAATGTTAGTTTTGGGTCATTTGTTAAAGAAATAGACATTCAGAGATAACTGCTTTAAGAAATACCTCCAATCTCCTATTAGATAATACTTTTAATATTCTTTACTAAATTGCACACAAACCAAAATTCTGAGTGGGGCAATGTAACCCCCAGGGCCAAAGTTGCCCCAGTTAACAGTACGAAAAATCAGCACCCTTACCGGTGGAAAGTGAGTGGTCTGACCTCTACGCTGACGGAGTTATTACTTTGGTGAATTTAAACACAAAGCATATAAGATTGTATGCTTAGTATTTATCAAATGCACATAAGCGAAAACTGGCTTCTAAATGCAGACCACACCTACGCTTTCGTTCACGGGCAGGTTTTGCCTAGATACACCTGTTAATTTACCCCTTGCATTCCTGTACTACATTATAACCGCATATATGATTGTCGTAACCTCACAAAACTTTGCTGTTAAGCGCCAACCAATTTCTTCCACTCTACTAAAGAATGTCACTACATACGTGTATGCGGGTTCCTGTTTTGTTAAAACGATCTACGATATTCCGTTTTTACGAGGCACCAGTCATTTGCATGTTATAACTAAGCAAGATAATGCGAAAACACAAGCACATGCGTATATTTAAATTTGAATAACTGTGCTATTTAGATCTCCAAACTTACATTCATTCGTAAATCTCTCGTCATGATCATAAAACAAATTTAGCACATGACAGCAACTGTAACTTCTGACACATGTAAATTTCTACCAGAATAGCTTTAATCCCGGACACCATCAAAACAACTGTAACATTCGACGTTCAGAAAAGCGTAGTGCAAGCCTGTACTTATCAGGTTGGCAACGCTAATTATTAGACCATATCAAGTACCGTACGAATTGTACAATAATATTTCTTCACTGCTGCGTGATAATCACATTATATGCAAATCAAAAGCTTATCTCTGTTTCTTTATGGTACTCCGGTTTCGATGAACAGTAACGTGCTATCATATTCTCTTTGACATTATCCAATAGTGATAGCTATCTTCCTCTTAGAACTAAATTGGGAGCAAAAAAAAAAGCTGTGTGCAACAAAGCTGAAATCTCATTCTGCATTACAATATTGATTATGTGACTGACTGAAACGGAACTTTAGGTGAGGGGAACAAAC
The DNA here is from genome assembly GCA_003012365.1 of Medauroidea extradentata. Classification (NCBI taxonomy): domain Eukaryota; kingdom Metazoa; phylum Arthropoda; class Insecta; order Phasmatodea; family Phasmatidae; genus Medauroidea; species Medauroidea extradentata. Next base: position 36,242 of record PNEQ01049857.1, read on the forward strand.
TAGAGTACATTCGAGTGTTATGAAGTTTCGGTGCTTAGTTTTCTGCAATTCAGAAGGAAACGTAATTTGTAAAAGATGTAAGAAATTAAGAGCATATGCCAATTCATATTATTATACGACTTTTCTCTTTAATAATTTCAGTGGGTTTCATGCACTTAAGACTTCATATTCGTTAACGAAATATAGCAGCTTTTCTAATCAACCATATGAAACAAGCAGACAAAGACTTATAATTGTTGATTTTGACAGAATCCTCATGTGTCCAATCTTAGTGTTAGCAAATATGTTTACTGCTAAAATAATTCTGAACTTGGAAGTTAGGAAAACACGTCGGCTTTGACTTGACGCGATAGGATCCCTAATATTTCAAGCTCTGCGGAGCAAAAGTACCATTATAATTTTATCTGAGAAAAGACTGCCACTATCTTCGAAGGGAAATCTTAGTTAAATAATTATGTCGTGTCAAAAAGATCCGTACATACTTCTCCAGCAGAAAGATTTTAACGAATACATTTTTTCGACAAAAGATTTGTTATATATATACGTATGGCAGCTTTCCTAAAGTATATTTTTCGTAAAAGTGAACACCTCCCGAGGCTTCTGAGCTATAAGTTATATTCTTGAAGCTATAAATCACCACACTTCAGATATCGTGGCACAACCGACAGGAATATGGATACTCCTATTTTGTGCTTGCGTGGAACGTCAAGCGTGGTACATTCAAATGGAAAGAGAAAAATAGAACTCGTTCTCGTACAGAAAGGTCGTCAAGTTGGTGAGAGTTATTAGTATGAAGAAGACTGACAGAGTACGATTCTTTTGATAAATTCACAAGTAGCGTTAGGACACAGACGTTATCGCCTAACCTTCTTTCTACTGCTACTCTTTGTACACGGGCTCGTGTTTGCCATTTTCGACGGTCATCCATCATGACCCTTCCATCGCTGAAACGTCACGCTCATGTGTCCAGCGCGCCAAATCGATGACGATCTGAGGTCAAGTCCATCCATGCATGAACCAAAACTCCAAAGTACGAAGACAGTATTCAAGTGGGTTGGAGTGTGTTACTTCACTGTAATAATAAGAGTAAATTTACCTAATAAGTGTAAGACAATATACCATAGCTTGTAAGGGAAATTTATTTTCTCATACTTTCAATAAAAAAGTACCGAATTTTATGTAAAATTCATCAGCATAACTGATAATTCAGAAATACGTAAAAGAAAATTATCGTATGACATGACCAAAACTTTCTGGAAAATTCGGAAGCAAAATTTGTCTCATAACAATTACCTTCACGTTAACAAGGGTTGTCGCTAGAGGGGTGAATGTTTGGAACATTGGTGAGGTGACCATTGTACCAACAATTTTAGAAATGAAATTTAAATAAGAAATTACCTGTCACAGTGGGCCACTGACACATGTGATAGTGAATCTATTCCCACTGCCGCCACAGTTGTTTTATCTTTAATTATATTTTATGTATTACATATTTTACAATACAGTTAACATGTTCAAATGTTCCACATTAAAATATATTCATTAATAACTAATTATAATAATCTCATAAAAAATTTGTCGAGAAAGTAGACCTCGAATATGAGCGGTAATTTTCGCCTACATATTAATGAAATTCGGTTACGAATTTTTACCAGAAATATTTTATTCAGTATTTCAGCTCAGGGCCCATATGTAATATGACATAACACACGCACATTTTAAAAACTGCTGTAAAAATTTAACGACCATTTTGACTGTTCTGAGGCCATTTATTTATTTAACTAGACGCGACATATTCAACCAGTCTATTTAACAAGTGTTCACAAACAAAACATGTTTTCATGAATACTAGTTTACATAACGGAAATAGATGAATTCATATTGACATACAATAGAAAAATGACCTTACATTGCGGCTAGAATGTTTAATCTTTTTAAAATTAAAAAATAAAGTAAGGAGTATTTGCCAGATTAATGTATAAAAACAAAAAAATACAATCACGGATTAATATAATTATAAAATTGATATCACGACACGAATCAATACCACTACAGCGTAATAGGTCGCTAAGTGGTTCTGTCATTCGCAAGTTGGAGACCTGGCCGTAGTCGTTACGTATCAGAGGATTTCCTCAGAAATGATGCAATCCGTTGCTGCTCCACCCCGAGCTCATTCATTCTTCGTGCCGTGGCAGGGAGAGAAAAATGGCTCGCAAGACTTCACCTTGGCCTTCTGTCATTCATGATTACTTTGCATGAGGTGGCAAATCTCATGTGCATTTATATTTGCATTTAGTCTGGGATTCTCGGATCGAGATCAGTGGTATTTTAATTTTATTTTCAACATCTTACTAAAATAACATTACTAGTCCATTATCGAACCAAGCTAATTTCCACTTAGCTAAAATTAGGTAATGTACGGAAGGCGGAAAAAACTTGTTTTTAAATTTTCAAACAGGAGGTGTGTTAAAAGCACAGATGAAGAAAATTTTCCCGTCATCTAAATATGATAATTTATTAATGTTTCTTGAATTACAAAATAATTGGTTTTGTTGCTCTGAATAATGTAAAAATAATTTTTTTAGTTACTTATTTGTTTTATTGAAATACGGAACAGTAACAAACGAAACATAACTAACACTTTATGTTTCAATGTTTTTATGCACTCGCAGTAACAATGTAATTCGTGACGTGCAAAATATTGAAACGGCGTCTTTAAATTTCGATACCCTCATGAGAAAACCTCGTAACTCCATTTTTTTAGATTTTCGTTTTATTTTTACATTCTACCCCGAAAAAAATTCCTTATCAACTGCGAAAAGCACGCATCTCCAGTTATGTTATTCAAAATTTTAAAAGCAAAAATCCGGACTCTCGCAAATCCATTGTTGGATTGTAACAAGCGAAAAACTCTCTCTCTCCTGTAAAAAAAAACTGATTTTGGAGATACGAGGTCTTCACATGTAACTCCAAATATGTTTTTTAAAAAATATTAAAGCAAAAATTAGAGCTCACGAGGCTTTATTGTTGCACTGTAACCAGCAAAAGTCTCCCTCTCCTGTTAAAAAATAAAATTTGGAGTAACGAGGTTTTCACATGAGGGTATCGATTTATGCTGACCTGACTTAGAATCTCTTTTCCAAGTGACATAGATGCTCCCGAACACAAGAATGACGGAAAGATTATTGTAATAAATATGAAACTGTAAAAATTTTGATTAATTAAACCTTTTCGTAAATATTCAAATAAAATGTATAGGTGTATATCCATACACACAAACAAGAACACACCGCAAATGAATGGCAATAGCTTATTGAAATGAAATATTTGCTGATTTTAATTTGTCAGTGGAATCGTTCAAAACAATTTTTCATAATTTTATGTTCTCTTTAAAGTGATTAAAATATTTGATACGTATCCAAGTGGCTGTTAAATAAAATATAATTTTTTGAAGTTCCGAAAATTACGAACGTTAAAAATAGAATATTAACAAGAAGTTAATGTGTGTGATAAATAAAAACGTCATATAATGCAAACCAAAATTGGCTAAATTTCTAACCTCTCATTTATCGTTTTATTTTGTAATAATTGTCGAGGTAGTACAGCGTGATATTCTGAAATAATTAAGTCAAGGGAGAACAAAACTCGCTAGGTACTTCAGCACTGCGCTCAGGACGGTAACAACTGTTATGGACCCCAGTATATTTCAGTTCATCTTGCAGTGTTTAGTAGCGCAGAAGTGCCGGGGTATGTTGCTTGAGAACGAGTCTTCTGTTGAACTTAAAGTTGAAGGGATCGTCATCTCACATTTCCTTACTATATGTTGAATAGCAGCGTTCTTATTCGAAATAGTCACTTCAACATGCTATTCCAACAAGGAAATTAATTCTGAAAGTTCTCTTAGCTGCGCACGTACTAGCATCAGGTCATACAGCAAACAAAGTAAGTTATTTCAACTTTAAGTTAAGAGGGCGTGGTACATAATTCAACGCTAAAAGCATTAATCAGTAACTGTAGGTTTCTTGAAGCCAATTTGCGAAAGTTAAACAATAGCAATCCTAGACAGCAGTTTTAGCCAACGTTTTAAACAAAATTGTTTTCAGTGTTACGAACTTCTGAGGCACAATCTCTGACGCCGGAATCTCGTGCATTTAACTGCGGTGCAAGAGATCACGTGTAACGAATTAGTAATTCCGGATAAATAATTACTCACAAAGTTGGCAAATACCATTATCAAGGATTTTCACTGAGTATTTTATCCATATTGGCGTCGAAGAAAGCGTAGAAATCAATTGATCTTTTCGGCGTTTATTTATATACCACGCACTCTTAAGCCGCGTGCATCATTTACAACTTAACGCTGTTGGTGCATATGTGCGGCTGAATATGACGCAACATCTAATAAAGCAAGTGGTGTTTCATGATATATGAAAGCGCTTCCTCGCCTGAGAATAATAACCCCTCGTTCTGCGATCTACTAACGGCGTTGTTTGAACAGTCCTGATGGATTGCTAACAGCAAATGTATTACACTGAAGAAATGTTAATATTGCTTCGGTATTTGCGGTATTCGCTTTCTTAAAACCTTATTACTATTTATTCCTGACATTTTACGATTCCTGTATCGTATATTACGGTGTTTCTCAGAATGACTTGTTCAGAGCTAACAGCACCAATATAAAAGTGTAAACTATGTGGAACATCCTTTATCTAATAAACTTCGCATCGGTCGTATGAATATCGGATAACCGTTTATGTTTAGTGTACGAGAGTACTAAATTACAAATAAAATAACAACCCTTCTTGTTCAGGAATTTAACTCATTTAAGTTATTGTAATCACGCCCAACTATAAAACGTAACAAAAAAATTTGTACTTAACGAACATAACTATTTTTTTGTACTTGTTTTAACACGATAAAATTATCTCTACGAACATGTCTGTAACATGTTATACTACCTGCCAAGATAATATTCGTTATCACGTTCGTCTAGATAATCGGTTGTGTAGGATGTTACGAAACTACATATCAATTTTTGGGAGTAAAATTTTAACATCGGAACTACTGATGGAACATATAAACATCTTAAAGAACAAAATTATGAACGTAAGTCAAAACACACACTGTCTCTGCACTGCAGTTTACAGTACATGGAATATATTCCATAGTAATCCGTATGATTCACGATAATTTGTAATGCCATTGCAATATTGCTTTACATTGTAGGTAACTGCTCGTTAATCTCGGACATCCGCTATCACTAGGAACGGATTTTAAGGTTTCGTGTTTCTTGAGAATCTCAAGTGTTTACCTATCTGGGCCATATCATTGAGGGAATTGTGATCAATACAAAAGTTGTGCGGCGCTGCAATTACCGTTTGCCAACCCAACATGCAGCGTGCATAGGTGCTGGAATACTCTATTAACAGCCCCTTACTGTACACGTCCCACTGATGCACAATTAATAAGTAGTCCCCTCGATGCTACAGCGTGTGAAACATAGCTCCCAACTAAATGTTTCATACGACTCATCTGGCTTGGGCATGCTAATAAAGGCTCGGATGGCATTTCACAGTAGTATTATCCAGTCTGCATGCTTTGCACAGTACGTCATACACTCTGGACTGTAGCGCAGACGTGGCACAATAATTCTTTGATGGGCGGTAAGAAGGCCACAATTAATACGAAAATGTAATGAGACTTGTGTTCTTCTCCCGTTCAGTAAATGCGATGTGAAGGGTTAACGGTACAGGTTGATATAATGAAAGTATGTACCCTATTTTTAAACGCACACTAAATGCTTCAGAAAGGCACAAGTTTCAATATAAGGTTAATAGATTTACGACTTTCTTACCGCCCACTAAATAATTAACCTTGTTTACGTAAATTTTTGGTTCTCTAGATTTGAAGACTGTCAAAACATTGGCATGAAATTTCGAAGATTTGACGTCTCTAATATCGTAAACTGGGGTTGCTTTGCGTCCCCTATGTGACTTTACACCACCCTGGTTAAATTTGTACCCCCTGGGTGATTTTGCACCATTCCATTAATTTAATTTACTATAAAATTTTTAAGATATAATCACCTGTAAAGTATTGCTTTGTATGAAAGCGGTTAGGTGTTATTTCTTCATAAATTCAAGATGTTGCAAGCCTACACACAAAACTTGTTCTAAGCAGCACCGAAATTGTGCAATTTAACAGTCTATTACGGTACACAATTTCAATAATTATATTTTATAACTACAGGACTGACAGAAAGAAAATTTAATATTTATACAATGTATTATATAAACTCTTAATGTACTTGTCTTTCATATTTTAAGTACTTTATAAAACACAATTCAGTGGGAATATATTAGCATTTCAAGAGTTGTTGAACCTATTCACGACCGGTGTAGGCTTGATATGCATAACGGGGCCTACTGAGGGAAGTGCCATTGTTATAACTTGTTGATCTCCCTTTCGTGACGAGTCTTGTTTGATTACAGGTACAGATTCCCGAATTTTAGTTTTTCATGTTTTTTCCAGGCATTGCCGGCGTAGATTCCTGCACATGCAGGCTATGGCCGAATGCATCTATTTTATCTTTCTTTCTGTGCCTCTTATTTTGTCTCGCTCTACCGCGGTATCAACGACATGACATGCCCCATACGCCTAACTCAACAGACGTATATCTTAACGGATATGGAAAAGTGCGATGTCGAGCGGATGACTGGAATACTCGATCGTCAATAAAATCTCAAGTACTCATTAAAACTCAATGGTATTTTTTTTTTCGAGTAGATATTTTATCTGCGGACGTATATTTACATAGCGCTATGTGGTAGTATGCTTTAGATTCGAGTAAAAAATGAAAAACTGTGTTTAGGAAAGTAAGGGCTCGAAACCACAAAATCTACAAAATTGCAAAACTGTTATTTTTTAAAATTTTATGTATGATATTATCTAGGCCTCTTTAGTAACCGAATTAAAAAATACTCCCGTTTCCTTTTTGAAAACAATTTTAGCATATGTAAGCTTACCGCACAGACATTTTCAGATAGTTAAATTATTTTCAAATTAAACCGCGAAAATTTTTGAAATTCGGTTAATATAGACGCCTACATGTTATCACATTAAAATTATAAAAATTACAGTTTTCCATTTTTGTAGATTTTGTAGTTTGAAGCCGTTATTTTTCTTAAAACAGTTTTTAATTTTTTTACTCGCAAGTAAAGTAGACCTAGTGCTACATAAATTAACGTCCGCTGATAAGATATTTACTCGAAAAAAAAAGTTCATCCAATTTTGATGAGTTGTTCAGATTTTAATGACGATTTAGTATTCCAGTTGTCCGCTCGACATAACTCTTAATGTTGTGACTGGGTTCTGTTCCATGTAGATATGAACTACCGTTACTTATATCCATTGTCTTCGTTTGGGTTTAATACCTGCAACGCATATCAGAAATTGCGCAAAATATAAATCACACAAGCACATTAGCAGCATAGCCGACAATAATAAATAAGCGTTGTGTTCCAATATAAAATGTTGTAAATAGTTATTAAGAATCGTTAAATTGGAACGCTTTTAACTGTATCGTACACTACAAAATGCGTAGAAAACTAAAAATATAAGTAAATAACTACTACATTCACCAGTTCAGTTTATTGAATCTGGTGTCGTAACTGCTGATTTAACTAAAACTGTTGAATGGAACAGAGCTTAATATAAAGGGCACACTTTGTATTCGTGGCTGCAGAGAGACATTAAGCAGAGAAGGCAAACAGTATAAACTAATATCGTTACGCATCAGTGAAAGCCGATAGAGTAATATAGATTCGCGCCGACGCTCTTAAATAACCTTGTATCTAAAAGCATTTCCATGTAGACGAAAATTCTGTATATGATGGCAAAATACCGTTGCCTATAGTAACTTGTGTAAATAAATAAAAGTAGAATTTCGGTCACAGCTCAGGCAAAAATATGTTTTCGTTCCGTTTAGGACTAGCATACACAACAAGCTGAAAATATTATTAAGTAAATAACGGAACATTTATTGATATTAATAGTACCTGTACGGTTGTAGAATGCTGTGAAGATTAAAATTAATCCAGCCTACATTACTCAAGGTCCACGTAACATTGCGCAGTACACAAAATTAATATTTTTATAATAACATTGTCAGAAACAAACTATTGAATCAACGGAAAATTATACGTAGGTAATTATGAAGTTTTCATTTATTTCTTCCGACATTATAAAATTTCTCCTTTCCTGCACACAGTGTTTTATAACGTAAACTTATGACATTTTACCAAAAATTAAAATAACAGAAATTATATTAAGCAGTTTTCAAAGATTTATTTAGATCATAAATAGAAATAATTGTACAAAAAGCAACTGATCTAGTAGATATCAATATGGGAGAAATATACGAGGAAACGTTTTAATCACATTTTGTATTGGAATATTAATTTTACAAAATAATTTTAAAAAATACAACTTTACTGAATAAATAATATTTACGGGTCCAAATGGGAGATAAAACAGTAATAATATTCTTGTACTTTGTCTACATATCTGTAGAAATGAGCCATTTCGAATAAAAACAGCAAATTGGTCATCGTAGGTTGAAAACAGTACATTGGCGTTCGCCAAAACCTTGTAAAGTACGAGGTTTTTTTTCAACCTCCGATCGGCTGTAATAAAAAAAACGGGAATGAATTAGGAAATTCTTTGATGTCAAAATAACGTACATCTTTACTCTATTTTTCCACATAATCACCGTGCAGGTTGAGGCATTTGTCGTACCGATGCACCAGCTTGCCGATACCCTTCATACAGTCCGGATTTGGCACCAAGTGACTTCCACATTTTCCCCACGTTGAAAAAGTGGCCTGGAGGACGACGCTTCAACACCCATGATGAACTTCAGGACACTTCAAACGTGGCTGAATAGGCAGGAGGCATTATTCTTTGCAGAGGGTATCGGCAAGCTGGTGCATCGGTACAAGTGCCTCAATCTGCACGGTGATTATGTGGAACAATAGTGTAAAGATGTATGTACGTTTCTTTTGACATTAAAATAATTTCCTAATTCATTCCCGTTTTTTTATTACAGTCGATCAGAGGTTAAAAAAAATAACCCTCGTTTTTAGAACACTGCGAATTAGCATGACTTTACAGCTTCAATGCGGCCGCTCTGCTAGGTTAGCGAGCGTCGTTTCCGTCCCTCTACCAACCATGTCAAACTTTAGAGTTTCACTGGTTAGTTTTAAGGTAAATAAGTACTACTGAATTCAGTTACGACATTGATAAAGATTATGATTTTTGGCGGGAAAACTTGACAGTTTTCTGGGGTTCAACGTACGTTCTATCATATTTCAAAAGGTTACTGGCTTTCGCTTGTACGTTGTGCTGTTACCCTCTTTCACTGAACCAATAAGAATCCCGCTATCGTAACATTTGATGCCGGTTATTGGTCTGCAGACGGCAACGCTGTGTGAGATGTATACCATCCAATCATTTATTTTGCTGAAACAGCAGCGTATTCGAGGATATGTCGGCACAACCATTTTTACCGATATACCACAATATATAGACATTTATATTATATTACAATTGATCGTTACAAGGAACAACTCTAGGCCCGAATTTTAGAACCGAAAGTAGTACATTTTCAAGTGGCTGAAGGTTCTCGTTTTTTTTTTTTTTTTTAACGGCAACGGAAAACCTACCCAATCTCATCCTACATTATTACTCTGGACAAGTTGCGCTCCTAGCAGCGGTCGCACTGTCAGCTTTAATACAGAAAGTATGGAGCAAAAAAAAAAAAAAAAAAAAAAAAAAAAAAAAAAAAAAAAAAAAAAAAAAAA